>JANSTU010012668.1:0-15135 GCA_027564075.1 Bolitophila hybrida | reverse complement strand
TTTCGTTTAAAATTCCGTTAACAGCAATTATGAAGAGCGGTACGCTAAGTACTGAGCCAGTGGGGACTCCGTTTTCCTGTGTTCTTTCTTCCGATGAGGTATCTCCATTAAGCACTTTGAATATTCTATTTTTTAGCGATCATGTCATCGGTACCATTGATATTGTGCTCGTCAGCAATATCTGTGGTGTCTTGGAACTTGATCCAGTCTGCCCTGTTCTCTCTCCACTTTGGTCTGGATTAGGGAGTTCAATTTTGGAATTGCTTGTATTTGATTATAATGGGAGCGTGGTCACTTCCATGATAGTCTTCTTCTACGTTCCAGTCGAGGTATGGAGCAATATTTGTGGTTGATAGGGTTAAGTCGATCGCTGAGAAGCTTCGGTTTGCTGCGCAGAAATGTGTGTTTTGTCCGTTATTATGGAAAAATAAGTTTAGATCACTTACTAGGCGCTCTACCATAATTCCTTTGTTGCATGTTTTGTTGCTCCCCCAAATTGGACAAATTAATATTTCTTCGCTTTTTAAACTGTTTGTTGATCATGAGCAATACTCCTTCACTTGCTCAGTGTGGGTTAATGAAGTTAGTGTTATAAATGTTGTAACTTCTGAGCTTATGGGTTTCGTTTATTTTTAGGTATGTTTCAACTTATGTCAAAGTTATATTTTTTATTAAATTTTGGAGTTCAGGTAATTTATTATATAGTAGACATTTATGTTCCATTGAAGGCAATT
Source organism: Bolitophila hybrida (assembly GCA_027564075.1). Lineage (NCBI taxonomy): Eukaryota > Metazoa > Arthropoda > Insecta > Diptera > Mycetophilidae > Bolitophila > Bolitophila hybrida. The sequence continues at coordinate 14,401 of JANSTU010012668.1, read as the reverse complement.
CATATTTAGTCGGACATATTGGCATTTAAATTGTCTATATCTATTGGTTCACTTCTTGGTTTTGACCGGGTTGGTCTGGCCAGTCTGTTATTGAGTTTTTTTGGTGTTTGTATGTTTTAAAATATTTGCGTCTATCTGTATGATATGCGGTCGGTTGTTTTAATTGTAATTATTTGTTGTTCAATTACGTATTTCGGGCATTTTCGGTCAAAACTGAAGTGGTTATTGTTTTCGGGACAGTTAACGCATTTTGCTGGGAATTGTGTTTTGCTATGTTCGGGTATGCATTGGCTGTATTTGTTCTCCGAAGAGCAGGTGTCTTCGATATTCAGTACGGTGGAGCATTTCCGCAGTTTGGTTTCCCAAAGCATCTATTTGAGTGGCCAAATAATTGGCAGTTTGTGCATCGCAGTGGGCTGGGGATAAATGTCCTAACTTTTACGCGTAGAAATCCTACTTGGATATCTTCTGGAAGGGTGACTGTATTGAATGTTATTATGGGCAGTGGTGTATTAACTAATAGACCAGCTGTGTTACGTTTTTTTATTCTTCTAACAAATACAACACTCTCTTTAGCGAGATGTTTTTTTTAATTTCATCGTCTTCGTCGCGAATCTGTTTGTTTGGTTGTTGGTGAGGACGAGCAATTTTATGTTTCGTAGGCTCTGTACTTTTTCTAGGTTACGCACAATGGTATCTAGAGCTTTTTGTATACCAAAGACATACAGTTTAGAGATATCTTCCCTTGGTTCTGCATTTGTATTTTTAATAACTACGTATTTGCCTTGGTTGATATATCTGGAAAGTCCCGCATATGTTTTAGTATCGAGAAACGGTTTTGGGTTGGCAAGTCTGATACGTGGGTTCTGTTTATGTATGTCCTTTTTGTACTCACTAAGTTTCTACTCCGTTGTATTAACGTTACACTAGTGCACTCTTAGGTCTGCTTGTTGCTTACTTAATAGTCTACCAGCTACTGTAAAAGTTAAATAATATTGATTTTATAGGGACATAATGTGTTATCGTTTTTTTTAAAGACATTTCAAAACGATTAGTGGTAATATTTGTTCCTTTAGTGGCTCTTTGTCAAATAAAAGTTACCCCAAACGTGATATACAATCATAATTGTAAGTAGACTTTGGTTGGTTGTTCAGTAGAACGCAATAAAGGTTAAATTAGTAGATGCAGATATGGTCGTCACTTGTGAAACATTACTTGAAAAAAATCTTATTTGTGATTTCAAGACACACTGATTAGAAAATGAACATCAGCATCTGTACGGCGAATGGTAGTATCTGTATATCTTAACACTTATATAATTGTCGATTTAAGGATCTAACGTTTAACTGACCGAGTACAACTATGTAAAGTAAAAGAGTAAAGTTATCTGCAAAAAAATAACACAACTCACTCTTCATGGCCTGGAAGATCGAGGACAGTGAGCTTCGCATGTTCGCCAGACGTCGGGACTCACTCGCTGTCGTAAGCAGAATTTGCTAAATAGCATTTTAAATACTATTTGATTAAAATACTTTTTTTACATTGAAATTAGTATTTAGACATGCCGATAAACACAAATATATATACAAAAAATACAACAACGCGTACAAAATTGATTGATTGATTGAATTTGATAGCAGTATTTTGAAAATACAAATTACAAAATACTTTTCTTTGAAAATACTATTTAAAATCTATATATTTGGAATACTCCCTAAGTCTGATCGTAAGCGGCTGCATACTTTTCGGTAAAGGAACTACGTATATTGGCCGCGGATAAATCAGCAGATCGTGCAAGCAATGCCGCAACTGTACTATTTCGTCAAAATCACCAACCCTCTACGCCATTTATATCATATATCATATATACCCACCAAACACCACCAAACAGTTTGCACACAGAAGCAGTAGGCACGACAGTGCAAGATGTGAGCGAAAAGCCGTGCAGTGTCGAAAACGCCTTGTTCACACATTGCACCTAGATATGCACTGAAATGTCGCCAAGTTGCATTGTTTTTGCACTTTTTTTTTGAAAACAGTGCAAATGGACGACATTTCAGTGCAGTGTAATTTGGACATACATTTGTACGGAAATGTAGACAATTTATATTTATTCTTTCTTTGCACTGAATTGTCGCTCATATACACGGTTTTTACACTGTCCATAAAATGTAAAATCAGTGCAAATAAGCGACATTTCAGTGCACATTTAAAAGAATTTGGCAATAAAATGTCGCTCATTTGCACAGTTTTTGCTCTCTTCATAAAATGCTAAACCAGTGCAAATGAGCGACATTTTAGTGCAAAATCCCTCCCTTTTCCCTGAAGTTCTGAGGTACCCTTTTCATAAAATATGTTATTTCCGATTCTGTATGCGAAAAGGGTTTTTTGTCCAAATCTTTGATCAGCTGGTTTAGCTAGTTTAACTCAATAAATGCATGCTTATTAAGTGTGTCTGTAAATAAATAATCTTAATTTAGTCATAAAATACGAAAATATATAGATGTGATGGGTAAATTCAAATGTTCGATCACATTTGGAATACGGATCAGTAGTGTGGAATCCCAGTTGTGCGTGCGGTGCATTCAAAAAGATTGGAATCTATCCAGAAACGATTCTTGCTTTATGCATTGCGTCGACAGGGTAGACAAGTCGATGACTATGTCCTTCAACCCAATATTGTTCGATGCGAGCTCATGTGTCTGGAGACTCTTTTTTCGTCGTAAACATGCATTGTTGGCTCTTTTAGATTTCAATGTCGCATTCAGAACGATTCGTTCACATGTCTTCCTACGTTTGAGGAGGCATAGAGCTAATTATGGACTTGCTGAGCCTATAAATAGAATGTCTGAAGCCTTCAATGACATCTCTAGTCATTTCGATTTTAATCTTTCCCGTGAAGCATTTCGGAGAATCACACGATCTTTAAGCTAATCCTGAATGTTTATAATAGTTGTACAAGTATGTGTTTTAATTGAACCATACAACAGTAACTATATAGTTTGGTATGAACAGCATGGACAGACCCATTTCGGTAAGTTTTTGGTTTTCATGTTTTAAATGTTGTTATTAGTTTTATTTTTTTTTAATTTGTTTGTATAATTTATTTATTGTTTATTTTTTAAATTTTAATTTGTTATTTGTAATGTTCATTTTTAAATTACTTATTTGTATTCTTTTTAATATATACTATTTATTTTTTTTATTTGTAATTTGTAGTGTTTTTTATTATTTTATTTATTTGTCTTCTTTTATTATTTATTTTTTAATTGGAATAATTGTTGTTTTAATTTGTTTTTTTTTTATTTGTAATATGATGACAATGTGATATTGAAAACAAAGAGAAATAAAGGTCAGTTGTCCCTGTTGACGTCAATTTAAAAAAAAATACTATTGACTTGGTCGCGATACGACAAATCTTTCAATTTTGTGTTGAGCTCAAACATCTATAACAATAACAATAAAGCACAATAGTTTAATAATATTTCCTAACAATACGAATAAACGAAAAATTTATTAATATTTCCTCAATCATATTTTAATAAAAATAAAATTTAAAAAACCTTTTGAAAAAAAAAAACAATTGCATGAATACACATTCGTGGATGCAATTTGTATTCGGTTTGCAGACGTGCAAAATGCGTGCATGTGTGTCACCAATTCAGCTGTGTGCACGAAATGTTGCTGTGGGATGAGTTGGACAGAGAAGTTAGGAAAATGCAACCAACAAATTCAAAACAGTTTTGGGCGTTCCTGCAAAAATGTATTTCGAGGGAGAGGCGGGTATTTTGAAGAATCCAAAATATGAAGAAATAATATCGAGTATTAGCGAAAGTCGACATATTTTGTTCACGTTATGATTAATATGTCATTGATGCTGCTAATAAATAACAATAATTGAGTGAAACCTTGGTTTTCTAAATATTTTTCGAAAATTATGAGGTGAACCCAAACTTTTGACCGGTAGTGTATATATATATATATATATTGTTTATTACCAGGTAAAGCAGGCATTACACGAAGCAATAAATATTTGATTAAAATATAAGCAAATATTTGCTTGACCGTGTAAAAATAAAATATTTGCTAAAAATGATTGTGTCTTGTTTAAAAAACTGTTTAATTTGTATGCTACATTTTAATTTATTTTTTTAATATGCTATACATACATACATGGCTTATGCTTCCACATGTAATCTAGGCTCACAGTTATAGATTGAAAAAACGACTGTCGACTGAGATACATTTTTTTCATACCAAATTAGAAGAACAACTATGCTTACTTTTCTCATTGATTAAATTTAAATAACAAAAAATATCTATTAATTTGATTAAAAAATTTAAAAAATAATCAAAATATCAAAAACATAAAGTCAAAGTTTAATTAAAAAACACAAATAAAAAATGAACACCTATTTCACCAATAACGTAATTTTTTGCCTTGACAACTAAGCTTTACATGTTATCTAATACAAGATGTTAGCTCTCAGAAAATCCTTCACTCGATGCTAGTGAAATGTATCCTCGCCGCCGACATACATCATACACACATGTTCCACCGCCGGCCGAAGAGCTCCAAAGTCATCAGGCTGAACATCCACAGATGGATTTGATGTTTGGCTTGAAAAGTCAATCAAACACTATCGTGATTTCTCCTCGCATAGTTCCTGCCCAAAACTCCACAACAAATTACGCAAGAAACAGCTATTTTTCCTAAAATGTCTCATGATTTTTTTTTTTAAATCTTTACACTTATTTACAAGTTATACAAAATAATTTATAATAAACTTACTACAAATTTTTCACAACACAATTACAAGATAATTATAAGTACACATTTTTTAATAATTCTCTAAGTAAAATGCTCATTGAGCAGTGCCTTGAAGTAGCCTATTTGCTTGTATTCAATATTGCACCTTTTCCGCATAAACAAAACGGGACAATCAAGAGACTGACATTCAATTTCGAAATGTCGGCCACAGCACGACTGACAAACGTTTGTGACTAGCGAATTCTTACGATCTATATTAGAAATTTTGTAGGAAAGAATAATTGCACTTTGCTGCTTTTGTTTAAGGCATTCCGAGCAAACGCCTGTTTTGGTTTGTTCGCCGCAATCGGCTGCACAGCTGCTTGTAGAAAAGTATTGTGAAATTGTGCTTTTCTTGGTAGCATTTTTGGTATTAGAATCAAACGATGCCATTGTACCGCACAACGTGGGCAAAGTGTGTAGTTTTCGTGGTAAATCGGCATACCTGCATCAAAAACAGAATTATTTTAATTTAAAAATTAAGAAATAAAACTGTAAGTTACCATTGATGAACATCGGCACCAATCAGCAGCAAACATCGATTAAGTGGTGGTATAATAACTTTTGTAATGTAGTACAAAGCATTAATCTTTAGACCCTCGTCACGTAAGTACTCGTGAGGACTTCGAACGAGACGTATTAGAGGCAATCCTGGTGGTCCATTTACTACTAAATATGGAACACGTTCACCTCTTCGAGGTTCATTTCTGCGATCAGTTTGTTTCCACTTTCTAGAATTAAATACAAAAAATCAGACTTGTAAGTTTTTTTTTGTTTGTATGCACAAACCTAGTCAGTTCCAAAGCCGGTACACATGCACCTGGTTTGTATCCTCCAATTCCTCGAAATTCCTTTGCAAAAATAAAATCTTGTACGTTCGCACGACCGGACAAAATTTTGGTTAACTGTCGACAGATGTATCGCTTTACAGCACTAACATCACAAGTTTCGAATAGAATTTTAAGGGTTTTCTCAAGAATCTAAAAAAAACATGTAAAAATTTTTCTGATACCTTAAGTTAAAATTTGATTAGATTACCTTAGGTACGGCTGGACACCCATCCCGGCGAACGGTCTCAATTCCTTTTGCTTCATATATTGGCTTATGTTGATCTGCAGTTTCGTACATATAACCGACGTATCGTTTTTTGGTCTAAAATATAAATAATATATTAAATTATATATTTATAAGATATATTAACAATTTTACCTGTAATATTGAAGGTTGGTATATTTTCTCAAGCTTTAATTTCACAGGAAATGGATTGTCTTCTGTCACAGTGGCAGCGATTTCTTCGCCAATTTTGAACGCATCTGCTCGAGATCGACCTGGTACCAGAACAAAAAGTGAATCTGTGTCTCCGTACACAACCTTTGAATTCCATTTTGTGTTCGCCTCGACAAGTTTAATAGCTCGTTCGAGTGTTTCACGTCCCTTGCTTACCACACTGTCTCCAACCTGGCAATAACAGAGAAATTATTAGTTCTATTCAAAATCCAAATTTTAAAATGTACCTCACAGCACGGCATTCGACCACTGAAATTGGCTGCAGTGTATCCGTACGTTACGTTTGCCATTAGTTTTAGACCCAATTGCCGTGAGTGCAAAATACGCTGCAAAAGCTTGTCATCCTTGTGCAGCTTCATTGATTGCTTCACCATCAATCGAGTATCGAGTATTTCACGTAGCATCCTTGGCAAAACACCCTCGCGTACGCTGGATTTTACAAAAACTACACCACAAGGAGATACTGTCACTAAATCACGGTCGATTAGTTTCTGCAAGCGAGCAGGAGAGACTCGCAATTGGGATGCACCAAATTCGAATGGAGTGGATCTATAATAAAGCAATTAATATTACACATGATTTTAATGTACCCGCTTATAAGAATATTTGTCTCACTGTCCCAAATGCTCAACTCGACCCAAACTAGTAGAAAAACAGTAGTTATAAGCAATAATCATGCTTGGGTACAAACTTTGAAAGTCGAGAACAATCAAAGAATCAGTGTACATGCGAGAACGTGGCTCCAAAATGAGTGGCAGGTATTCTGGCGCTCGCATGTGAGCTCTTTGCTGAACGCTAGGTGAAACGGGTATAATATTTTTTGGTTTCGCAATTCTACAAAAAAAATAAAGAATATTTCTGTTACTTTTACATTTAATGCACTAACCTTAACATCATGCTCTCTACCCGAAATTGAGAACCACGAGACAATACTTCAAAAAACTGGATACCAAACAACTTGGCAAGCTCGCAGGTTCTTCCAATTAGATCCAGTTGATTGAGCAGTTCCAGCGTGCCCTTGACCCGTTCAAAATAGTAGTCCAACACAATCCATCTGCTTACGTCCCGTTTCCATAGACTTGTTCGATCTTGGAATGATTTTAAAGGATATCTTCGATGAAGTATATGGTACATGCAATTCTCAAATGTATACGAAGTTAAAGCGATCTCTGATCGCATGAGTCGCCACACGTCTAACAAAATTCGACCACTTAATTTTATACCAGCATCGAGTTGTTCGTTTCGTTCTTCCTCAACAACAAAATTGTCGACAATCTTTTGCGATGGAATCCGCGAGAACATTGGTTGTAGATTACATCCTATGGCACTGCCACGTTGAATTACATAACCCCAAGATGCCATTTCAATTTCATAACCAGCGAAAATATCAGGATCCCATTTAGCAATCAGTTGTACCAACTCGATTAGTAAATCTTTTTCAGTTGACACATAAATAATCTGCATATGATTACTATTATCGAATTTCTCCGATCGTACGCCCCTTAAATTCGAATCTGGACTATCCACAATGACAACACCTCGAATGCTTGCTGGAAAAACATGGTCACTAGGCACATCGTTCTCAACACAATAGAATATGGCCGATATTTGGTCCCATTCAGGATCTGGCTTTAGTTTGCCACGCGTTTGCACGTGCACCTCCAATGACATAATAGTTAGGTAATTATACTGAAATATAAAAATATATCAATAAATGCTAAACAAAATACACGTTCAATGTACTAACTTCTAAGTGGGCTTTGGCAGTTTGAAAATTGTCCAGATCCATTTTAAAGCCATACGAATTTTCTAGGGACGCTCCGCTTATTCCAAAACTATGATCGAACTCATAGTTTGTGCCATCTAAAGTGAAATTATTTACGAATGAGGTTGTGTCCAATTTTTTTTCTCGTACCACCTATTTGGAACGTAAATTGAAACAGAACACAAAAAAACAATCTATAGTTGATTATTGTCTAATGAGCCTCCTTCACAAATCGACTATCAAAGGTATAAGAACAACAACCAACTATTAATTGAATTATTATCTTGGGCAATTGTACAATTTCATTGTTAGACAAATTTATAAAATTAGAAAAATATTTCTTACCGATTTCTGGTTTACGTTCCTTGGTACTACTGCATTTGATTGTTTTATTTTTTGTCTCCTTGAGATAGCTGACTGCGGTGTTGCACTAGCCTCAATCTGTGAGCTGTTTATGACATCATCTGCATCGTCTTCAATGCAAATAACTACATCTTCCTCTGAACCATGTCCTGGTGGCGAGTCAACAGAAAATATATTGGGTGAATCTTTACCATTTAATAAAAGATCTGAAGAATCCTGAGAGATACCGTTCTGGCGTAGACTCTTGTTTAGAGATCCGTTTAATCTGGTAAGTAAGGACCTTCTAGTTTTATAATTTATTCGATTGTTATTATATGTTGGTTTAGTTGAAATTGATTCGGTCGACTGTTGTTTATCGTTCGTCGGAGTTAACGGTGAAAGACACAGACTTACGTCGCAGTCACTATCTTCTGCATCGGAAAGTAAATGAATCATTTTTACTTTTTCGTTTTGAACTTTAATCGGACTGTCATGATCTGAATTTACTGATTCAGTTATATCTTGACGAGACTTTGACTGTAGCCAGCGTCGCGCTTCATTTGTTGTTGGTGCATTTGTACACGGCCATATTGACAGCATAGTTTTGCTGGACAAAAACTCCCGCACTATGTTCGGGTCATTGCCAATACCCTTTCCAGACTGTTTGGTCATTTCCAAGTATTCATTTTCACGCCAAGCGTTCAGACCGTTTGTACACACATGACTGTCGAACTCTTCACAATCATTCAGGCTGATTCCTTTTATGTGCAGCATCGTGTGACCGACTTCCTTACGAACCGACACGTCTTCGGGATTTCCAAAGAATGGCTCCGTTTGAGTGACCTGGGGTATATCGTACACGTGTAATGTTCGAATAACATCAGCGGATAAAGGCGCTGAGCACTTTGGAGTAAGTTTAACAATTGTTGTCTTGCGCCGGGGTCCCGGGCCAAACTGTTTATTTAAATTACGTGCAAATCGTGTAGAAATTTTATTTATTGCAGGTGAGCTTTCATTGGGACGTGCTTCTTTTGTTGTAGGCGTAACAATTCTTTGGGATGGTGTATCAAACAATGTTTCAAAATCGTTCTCAATGTGCTGAATATCGTTGTTATCATTTTTAGATTCACTAGACAATTTATTAGCTTTCAAATTTGCTTCTGTGGGTTTTACTACTAAAGGAGTGTAATAGCCCGGAATGTCCAAGTACTCATAGAAATTACTATGAGATGGCCCTGGTTCTGGAAAAAAATTCTTCTCAAGATCATAACGACGTGCAACCTCACAATCTGACCAATCACGAAGTTCTTCGAGGGATAAATTTTTTTTCTTTGACTTTTTTGGACTATCGTCCAATTCCTTTAAGCTAGGAAGCACTTTCTGTGGACGATTTCTTAGTGGATATCGTTTTTTCGGTATGTCTGTATCTGTATTTGAACGAACGCCCAATTGCTCTAAAACAACGGCATCAATCATATCTAGCTTTCGAAGTTTCACTACTGGAGATAGTTTGAGATTATCAATAACTGGAAGGGCTAATACTGATTTTGGACTAATTGGTAATGGTGTGTTTACCGCATTACATTTCGATGGTGTATCTTTTTTGATAACTTCAATTTTAAGTGAACCTTTAGCAATTTGATTTTTTAGACCCTGAGAGAGACGACAAGATAAGAAACACGCATCTGCCTCTGGCATTGAAGTGCTGGGTTTATTTGATAATGTAGTCATTGCCATATCTTCATCGTCCGACTCAAATGTAAGATCAACTATTGTTGAAGTAGGTTTAGTCGCTAATTTGGATCGTTTCGCAGATGGTCCACAAATACGATCCAGAGAAATTTCCGAGTTGCTCTTTATACGTTCGATAATGTTTTCTAAAATCATATAAAATTAATAAATACATATTTTAATTATGATGTAATTTTTTTGAATTACCGAAATGCATTCGTTTTGGTGATTTGCTGATGGTTATGTTTAGAGGTGCAAATTTTGGTGAACTATAGGGATTTTTAACATTATCTTTCTTTGGTGTATTCTTTTTCGGTGTGTTATCATATGCACCGTCTAGCTGTGGAATACTTGGAAGTTGTACAACCGTATTATTATCATCTTCCAGAATCATTGAAAAGTCATTCAATAAATCATCGTCCGAATCTGGCCAAACCTCTTCATTGACGGATTCTGACTTATTTTCATTTTGCTGGTGTTGTTCTTTTGTTACTAACGGTTGAGATAGTGGAGCTAGAATACTATCATCATCTACGTCGTTACAATCGTTTGTGTCTAGTTGCTTCATTACTTCCAACATAGCACATTCATCAGGATTTACTGAAAATACACATAAGTTTACCAAAACAACAAATATACGATAAAAAAAAACTTACAAGTATCATCAAGGTAACCATTTGCTTGTGACAATGTCATCACTAACTCCTCGTTAACAATTGTATCATCTAAGCATGATCTATTTCTTAAACATCTTTTATTAGGTTTTCTTTGGTGGGAAACGCTGTCATTTGACATATGATCCGGTATGTGAGAAGCATTCATCAGAATAGATACATCATGTGGTGAACATTCGGCAGGATAAACTGAGTTCTCAATTAACTTGGTTAAATTAAACATTCTATTATCATTTGCTGCACTGCTTATAAGAGTATGATTCATAAAACTTTGCTCCGTTGTCTCATCCAGTTTACCAAGTCTTAGTAGCTTTTCAGTAAGGACTTTCCTGTGAAATATATCGGATTCTGTTGGTAACGCATGTGGTCGATCTTGTGAAGGCGGCACTGATAACTTGATAAACTTGAAATAAATGTTAAATTTAAAATACAATATTAAAATCTATTTGAATTATAAGTACGTCTGCATGTAGTTTTTTCCGACGAGCTCGTTCATCATTCCAGATAAATGCAATGCCTGGATTTGCATGTTCTGTGTCACATTTGTTGTTTATTTGAAACCTGTTTAAAATAAACGATGCCGCTATGTCTATTTCAAGTTTTGACACTGATTTTCTGTCTACGCGCTTGTCTAGTATTTGATCCTGTGCAATGTACACATTTGCCGAATCGCATTCACTACCCAGTCGGTAACGAACTATTTCCGTTGGTATGTGCAGAAAACTCATGCCATACAAATTATAGTCTATCATGAATTGTAACACATACGGAACATGAGCCTCGTGAGGCTGATGTATTTTACCTAGAATTGCTCCTTTTTGAAATAGATTAGCGGCACGTCGTATAAAGTTTGGATTATATAGAAAAATCTTTAAATACTGATGTTCACCAGCATGATAACCATAAAACGGTCTGAAACAGAAAAATTGTATAATTATGATATTGTTTAATATTTTTTTTCAAACTGGATACGTACAATGCTTTTACAACAGATACACGAAATACATGCTGAACACTTGAACTGGCCTGTGCTAGCGATATGTTTAGGGCCTTATCAAGGCTAGTAGCCACTTGGTAAGTGAAGCGATCTAATTCTTTTGGATCGGTTATGTCACATGGAATGTACATATACGGAAACACTCCGTGTACATGCATGCATGTTTTTGTGCCAACGGCATCAGTTCCAAAAATGCGAATAATAGGTACCTGTGAGAAAAATAAAAACAGTGAGCTTTTTCACGGTGCATTTTTATTGAATGTTTACCTGTTTGACAGCAGCACCTCGAAATTCCGAGAAACAGGGATCCAAGCCGGCAATCGGGTAATTCATATAGTGCTCGGCTGTAACGATTCGCACTGATGTAATATTGCTAGGCGAAACCATTTTATTATTCTAACGCTAGCAAGTCTTCAGAAAACACAAAGTAAAACAATTTGCGTGCAACACGTATTTTAGGTTAGTGTAGTAAAAAGCATTTGACACAAAATATAAAATACTCGTTTACAATTTGCACAACAACCTATTAAATATTAATTGGTATTGGGTTCAAGTGCGATTGGATAACTGTACAAAGTTAACGGAAGAATAGTGTTTGGAAGAAGACAATATTTTTATTCGCATTTTATTACGCTTGGAAATTAAAATATGCGCGATCAAAAATGTTGCAAAATTGTGACACAAATGTATTGTATAATGTTGGCAACTGTGCGTTATGACAGTTAATTGTGTGAAAATATAGCTCAGTGGCAGCCCAATGGGACTTTCATAAGAATTAAATGTGAGAAGTACATGCATTTATAGATTTACATCTAGAATCAGTAAACGTACACACGCCTACACACACTACTATATTTATAGCGAAATGAAATAGAGTGCAATAGTTTGCCTCTCGCAAAGAGAGCGCAAATGTCAATCTGAAACTGAATATTCTTGCAGATTGTCATTGCGAAATATTTTTTCTACCGGTATGTAATTTATTTTTAAATTTACGCAAATTTATTGTCTATAATTTAATTTGTGTGTCTTTTATTTGTTTAGGATAGATAGTATACATAAGATCCTTGAAGTCATCAGCTGCTAATTTGATCGATTCGCCTATGAAAGGAATAATTTCCGATCAATTTGTGCAGCTGATGAATTGGGATGGCAAGAGGGGTAAATATAAAATGGCGGAACATATTTTTTAATGATGTACTCACAGGTAAAAAAATCAAAAAACATTTTTAAATAAAAAAAAAAAAATTTAAATAAATGATTTTTAATATAAAAAGTACGAGAATACCGCTTAAGGGATTCTCATTTTATTATACAAGAAATCATTTAGGTACAGGAATCCATGTAGTTGCAAAGAGATGCAATGGCAACAGGCAAAGAGAGCCGCTCTAAATATGTAATTTATAATGTGCGTATATATGCGTTAATGAGAAACATTATCGCTTATATTTTGCGACATTTTGATGGATAATATATTGCATTATATAAATGCATTATTAAAGCATTAATAATGCGATGGAAGCCGATTGGGGAGATATATTTTAGAAATGGAAATGATATTTTCCATAGGTGATGAATCTTAATTTGATGCAATTAAAATTTTATTTATTTTTGTATTCTTTTTTTATTTATTAAATACAAAATAGCTAGAAGTAATGTTCTTTTAATAACATTTAAATATGAATTTGATTAACTTAAAATAAATAATAACATTGAACAATATCATTTAACACCAACTAAATGTTTTTTTTATAATATAATATATATATTAATTATTTTTTAAATGCATGATAAGAAAAAATATTAGAAGAGTATATACAATTGCAGTTTTTCGCTGAAGTATAACTTTTACTTTCTGTCAAAATCCATCAATAGATAGATTCTGCTAGTCAATATACGTCCGAATGAATGCTAGAACTATTTTTTTGAATCAACAAATCAATCAAATTTGTAATAAATGCTCTCGTGGCGACACATGAACAATAAAATCACTGGATATTACAGAATGTTAGAAAATATCGCCAGATATTTTGCGAAGACAATTTTCGAAGAAGTAAATATACCCCCAAAATAAATCTTTTCACGCCATCGACCCTTTCGAATGTGTGAATGCGACAGAGAATATATAATTACATTGTAAATAATGAAATGACGATAAGTTGCCCGGTGTCAAAAATATGCTTCATTTCGATAACGTATATAATATATAAATTCCACATTCATAAAATTAAAAGAACCTTTATTACTAATTGCATTTGTTACGTAATTTTTACGTTCACAAAATGAACTCAAACTAATCATTAATAAAACATATTAGCTACATTATAAAGATGTATCATATATTGTAACATATGTAGTAAAAGAAACGCAACTTTCAAAATATTTACATCCATGTAACAATCTTACAAATAAAAGCAAAATAACTTTAATGTAGCAAACATGATAAAAGTTTAGTGTGCTAACATCACTTTTATAACAATAATGCATTTTGGTTATTTCAGTAACATCAAAGTTAGTTCGAAATGTTGTGTAAAAATAATGAGTAACAATTATGTTTGTAACTGTTAACAAATCGTTGTTAATGTAATTAGTTGTGCTTTTTGGGTTTCAGCTCCCTTCATAAAATAGCAAAGCTGATTCCGTGCACACAGATAATTCTGGCAAAGTTCACTATTTGAGTTTTAATAGGTCTACAACTAAGTTTTAAAGGTAAATTCATGGTTTTTCGAGCTTTATTGTTCAAATATCAAAACAATCTTAATGTTCAAAGTATTGCCCGTCTGAAGCTACTATCTTAT
>JANSTU010012657.1:0-15136 GCA_027564075.1 Bolitophila hybrida | reverse complement strand
TTCACACAAACTCTTTGTTCGATATTTTTATCCATAGTGAAAATCGCAACGCACACAAAAGGTTGACTTGTTCCTAAACAAACTAAATGACACATAGCAATAAAAATTGACAGAATAGTGGCTGCCAGTTCTGCCAACCTGGGAAAAAAATGAAATATTCTCAGCGGGAAAATTTAAAATGAGAATTTCCGGGTACTTATTTGACAGAGTAGTATGTGATTTTCGCAAACCGTAGCTTAAGAATAACTTTTCTAAAGTATAATATGATTTGTTGTAAAACCAAAAACATAATTTGTCTTTAATAAAACAAAAAAAAATGTTCAGACAAATTGCTTTTTTAAGATATTTTCTTTTGAAAATCTTTTCAAGAAAAACTCTTTAATCATACAGATGTTCAGATCATTTCAGATGTTCAGATTTGATTTGGCACTAATTTTTAAAATCTATCTAAAATCTATCCAAATTTATCTAAATATCCCACCGCAAAAATGTTTTTTGCCCTTATTCTAATTTAAATCTCATATCAAAATTAAACAATAGTCACGTGAGATTTGAATTAGAATATGGGCACAGGCAACAATTAAAAAATGCTAACCAATAAATTCAAATATGCACACCGAATAATTTTATTTTGCATATGAAAATAATCAAAATCGCCCTTCGTCAAATTTATTTCTGCACAAGTAATAATTAAAAAAAATATTACCAATTAATTTAAATGTGAATTGTAAAAGTTACAAAATTGAACTCCAAGCTCGTTGAAAATAGTACAACACCTTTTGAATCACGCTTAGGTATAACAACACTTGGGAATGTCGGATTGTCCTGGAATAGTACCTTGTAAAACTTCTGATTTCTATTTTCATATCGATCTTGGTGTTCGTTTACATTTACTGTGTATTTTTGAATTTTGCACTATGCATTTTTGCATTTTCTGTCATATTTTTTTGGTGAGCAATTTTTTTTTCGGTGTGATTTAATTTTATTTTATTTTCCCTTTTACAAATATAAAAAAGCCTATTAATTGTTTTGTATCTATCGGATGCTATAACTTTTAAAGTTAAAAATACAATATTTTCGAAGAGGATATATTTTTTGAGATGTTAGAAAAACTTTTGCAAAAATAATATGTTTTGTTTAACATTTTTCATATATTTGGACAGTGATAGCCATAGCCGAGTGGGTTACCGCGTTGGCTTGCTTACGGGAAGTCACCGGCCCGGCAGACCGTAGTGTTTTTCGAATGTAGCAATTTAAATCGGTAGGATCATCTTGCTAGTAATAGCCTATTTCTGAAATAGGTTATTTATTTGGAATAACGAAACATTAATGCTATCAATTAACGGACATAAAAATCGAAGCAAGATAAATGGTTATTTAGTGGTAAGCAGATCCTTCCTTATAATGTCAGGGAGAACAAATCTGCGGATCGTGTTTAGACCCCTCCCGCAAAGATATATTTATATGGATATGGTCTGACGATCTGACCCAACCAGCTACTGCCCTATAAGTCTAAACTCTTCGAAATTATTACGTTGGAGTCGAGCAGTCTCAGATTCGTTCGTTTTGAGTTGGTCCAGTCCGCATCCGAGTAGTTGATGATTCGCTAATAGAGATATATTCGGCAGGGTATTAGCCTATTGCTGCCTAGTTTGGAGGTAGGGTTGCTACCTTTCCGCTTCCAAACAAGCGGTTTTTCTCGATAGTCCACACTAACTGGGACCATGCATGCTGCGGTTGAGAAGTTCTTCCGCCACTGTGCAAAAATGTACACCTGAACTGTACAAGTGTTTGTCAACATAGTTTTCAGACGTATATGTGACTGTACAAACTAATTTTAAAGTTCACAATCGCGTCTTCCCACCTACTGTATGAGACAACTACCGAAATTAACTTCGGCAATACACTCAGACTTTGTTTTAAGGCACCGAGGTGCTTTTAAACAAGCTGCCTGAGGATCCTTACCGAGATAAGAAGCACTCAGATGCGACAACCAGTAATCCGCTCAAACTGGGACCGGGGACGCTGCCGTTGACCCTGTAAAGAGTTCATCCGCCACCGTGCTACATTGCTTACCTGGTAATAATCAACACGCTCAAAATTCGGTTTGCGCACGCATAAAAACACGTCTACACTCGCCGACGGTTGGCGACCGAAAAAAAAAACCTTAACCCAACCGACACCCACACCGAAATTTTACATTACATAAAAGTAAGCGGTGATTTCGTATGCAAAAACAGGCTCACAAACACACTGATCCACTGAAATCTAACATTATGCCCGCAAACAGACAAAATAATCAAGAAAGATAAAGCTAAGGTACTGTACACATTTTCAAGAAGTCAAAACTCTAGTTTGAAAAAAAAATTAACCAATTTAAAAAGCATCGTGCGCCCTATGAAAAACAAAATATTGCGCAGTCACAAATTATAAGTCTCCTGGCACATAACGTCATCACAAATCAGACTACAAACGCTTAATTTGCTTGTAAAATCTAATAAAAGATAGTTTTCTGACCAAAAACAAGATTTGTCACTTAAAAGGCGAAATATGCAAATGTAGATGTATACCCTGCATAAATATTAAATATTCCACGTATAAGTTTAGTAGAACGCATGCGCACAAAAAAACATAACAAAACAATCAAATCTAGAGCATTGCCATAGTTACGAATTCATATAGTTTGTTGTGGTCACACCTAAATCACAGTGACATATTATCATATTGTGATTTCACATAGTTTTATAGAACGCCATAAAATATATAAACTTGAACTAATTATGTGACCAGTACGTCTAAAACATCGTGATAATGGGCAATATCATAAATTGCGCAAGGTGTTTCAAGAAATCGGTCTCTAAGGTGGAAGCCAAGTGTGTATTTAACAAGGTGCCGGCTATATATAATTCAACATTAAATATTCGTTTTCTTTAGACCCCTTTCATTGCTTCTGCTGGGACTGGATGGATCGGGTAAAACCGAAATTGGTCACATGCTTAGTCATTTGCAAAGGAATGACACATCTTCAACAAATGGTTGCCAATTATTTAAATTCAATGTGAAAAATACACCAGTTCATCTGACCGAAATCGGTGGTGCCGAGGGAGTTCGAAGTATCTGGAGACACTACTATTTGGAGGTGAGTTAGTAAATATGGCATAACCATATAGAAGTTCAACTATATTGTTTAGTATATTCGTGTAGGCACAAGCGGTTATCTTTGTTGTAGACAGCTCAGATTTGGATCGAATGGACAGTGTTCGAATATTGCTGTCGGATATGATGCACGATCCGAACATGAGTGGAAAACCTTTACTAATTCTAGCAAACAAACAAGATATACCGATTCAAATGGATTTAAATGCAATTTGCTATTTACTGAATCTGGAACAAATGGCTAATCAGACTAGAACGCCTTGTTGTCTGGAAGCGATTAGCATGATTGAGTCGGAACGTTTGAATGCTGGAATGGAATGGCTGGTGCGAACTGTTTTGCACAATTTTACAATAATAAGAAATCGTATTAGGTTCTTGAAAACAGTAGCCGATAGCAGTCCATTGAAGTTTTCTCGGAGGGCTCGTTCGGCAAGAAAGAAGAAGGTAATATTTTAGCTAGTTATATTATCAAATATTCTGTAACCAAAATTTCGGTATTTAAAAGATTGTACATATAGAAGATCTATCGGATCGTCCCCAAACAGCTCCTTCTCGAATTGTTATGAACGCCGGATATCTGGTGAGTTCCTTCAGAAAAAAGGAAAGCAGTCAAATAGTACCTCTCGCTAATGGAGACTTTAATAGACAGGTACAAAAGTACTAACCAATTCCTATAAAATTATATTAATAAAAAAAAAATCTCAGATACAAGTGCGTGCCAAGACAGCTCCGGTCTGGCACAGTCATAAAATAAATGCCTGGAGTTCATTGGCACCGGATCCGATTGTCTATCATGGACGCGGTGATAATACGACTCGTGCTGAAGCTTCCACAAGTAGTGCTCACAAGTAACACTGTTTGTGTACGCACTTTTTGATAACCTATCTGTGATTTAAATTTGCACAACAATGCCACTGCGGCCAACGAGAATTCAAAAGTTTAGTAAATGTTTTAATTTTAGTTTAAGATGTTTATACTGAGAAATATTAAAATAAACGGTAATTAAACTATTACAAGTATTAGTAACATTATATTTGAATAATCATGATAAAGAAAATTCACCCGTTCCGTCAGCATATACTGTATAATTGTCACTTTGTTTACACACTATGTTAGCAATATGTATACTCAAAAAGCGAAAGAGACTTAAATTCAACACGTGCTTGAAAGCACTTAAGTAAATAGTAAAATAGATTAAAAAATGTATACATTGATTCGACCTTCAAAACGAGGTGAATGGTATTAAGAACACAATTACACGTGTTGATATGTTGTTATTTTAGTTTTTAGAAGGTGTTTGTCTGTTTTGAGAAGTTTTTTAAAAGATTATTATGGTGGAAGGTACGTTTTCAGCTCTTTGTAATTAAACTGATTAATATTTTTTTAATTTATTACAAAAATAACGCAGTTGATGGCTAGCAATTTATTCAAATTAACGTTATTGGAAGAGTGATTCTGAAACTGATTTCAGCATTAAATAAGTAGATCGAATCACGTTGAAATCAGTTTATATGCGTAGAAAGGGTTTTGTTTTCATTCAAAATCATCATCATCACGTGGCTTTACAACCTAACCGGATTATGGTAGCTTTCACAACTTTCCTCCTGAACGGTCATGAGCTCTGGCAGTCCAATCTCTGTCTCCCATTTCACCAAGATCAGATAAGTATAATAAATCAGCCTACACCTAGGGATCTCGTATTGAACAGTTTTACTGGAAACACTATCTCTGTAATGAACTCGTTCTCGTCGATATGACGCAAATGACCTGCCTATCGCAGAGGACTGGTCTTTCGCAGTTGTTTTTTTTCAAAATTGTCTTACTTGTTTTCCTCATCCTGTGTTCTGGGGAAAGATACTTGCTAGACCAACAATGCAGCGTCTACCGGCTGCTATGCGTGTCAGTACGATTTAGTGAAAACAGTAGAGCTGGTAATCACTCGTTTTTTTCTGAACACCTTCTTTAAGTAACGTTGAACAAAAGCGTGGATAAACCATACTCCTGTCTCATACCATCAGATATATGGAACTCTCTGTATTTGGCTGATATGAAAAGCTCTTCAATGGCAGCTTAAAGCTGGTGGTGGTGAATGCTTCGTATGTCTGACAAAGAATTGGTGTACGGATCATGTTACCTTATCTTGAATCTCTGACGTACAGAGTAGCTAAAGCTGGATTTACATTGTGCTGCACGCAGTTCCGATAAACCAAAACGGGATGCTAGATACGAAAACACTAGACGTGCGGTAGAGAGAGATATATAAAAATCTTTGGTATTGCACTTTTTTTTAAAAAAGACGTGCCTGTTTATCTTTACCGAGCGCGCTCGTCCGATATTTCAATACATCTACAGAAAATGTGTATCGTACGTTCAATTTCGCAAAACACACTATGTTATAGTTTATAAAAATAATATATGTGTGCGTAAATATACCAATCATTTCTCATTTTTTTTTGACAATATTTCGAAGCGAGAGAACATTTTTGTTTCCCTCTCTCTTAATAGCTGTCAATATAATTCTGCCTCGTTTTTTTTCTGCTGAAATATTGGTATCTGCGTGCAGCACAATGTAAATCCAGCTTAACACTTTGTTATTTTTTAACGTTCTTATTACACCACAGGTCTTCTCATAATTTGTAGGCTGGATTGTTGGCTGATTAGTATTTTCATTCAATACTTTGATTATTATTTCCTTATCATCAGCAAACCGTTGTTCGCGGCTGCTACTTCTTCCGAGCAGGATTAACTTTATAAAAATGTGATGGGAATCACAAGTTTCGACTCGAATAGAATACCAGAAATCAATTTATCAATATCTACGTTTTAAATGAGCATATACTGCGTCAAGAGGCCAATATGCTAATTTTACTACTTCAAACATCATAAATATGTATGATCGTTCGTTGGGTATGTAAATAATTTAACACAACTAAAACAAAACTATAAAAAGTAATAATAGTTAGTCTACGGGGATACAAACACTCACACTTACATTCAAATCTTTAAACGGATGTATAAGAATTCCCAGCGGAAGCCGTGATTTTTGCAGCAGACTATTGCTCTCCGGTATCTTTGTCACGGTACACCGAACGATCCTGAAAAAACAGTAATTGTTAAAATGTTCCTCTATAGACTAGATACAATATGTATCACTTACTCTGAGCTACAGTTAACTGACTCGTAAAACTGATGACCCAACTCAATGGTGGGTGGCTGTACTGGTGTACTGGGCAGTACATGACGATGCTGCATCAGATCAATCGTTTCATGACCCCACATTTTATTAAATCCCTGGTGTGCGATACCCTGCTGATTGCTGCCCGGTTGTTGGTATTGTTGGGAAACGGGAGCATTTTCCGATGAATGTCCATTGTATTGGTAATTCTGCTGGGGTTGCTGGAAATTCCTTTGTTGTTGCGGTTGCTGTTGTTGTAGCTGCTGTTGTGGTGGTATTTGGTGTACATGCTGCGGATACATAGGACGCTTGCCAGTAGTTGGAGCAACCGTGGGTGGCTGGCTTTGTGGCAACGTCGAAGGCATTGCTGGTCTATTGCTATTCGGCAATTGTCGGTTGATTTGCGATATTGTATTCGGTTGCTGTTGTTGTTGTTGAGGTGGTGGTGGATTGGTCATCGGCGGAGTATTAAATTGATTTGGCAATTGAGATTGATGTTGCTGATGCTGCTGCTGTTGTTGTTGTTGTGATGATGGTGGTGGTAGTAATCCAGTATTGTTCACTGCTGATGGTTGGTAGTTAACATTAGCAGCTAGAGGGGGTAGTGGACTATGCCCGTTAAACGGAGTCGCTTTTGGTATTGTTTGGTTATTATTTTGGGTCCCTGTTGATGACACACCGATTGGTTTAAACTGCTGTTGCTGTTGTTGTTGATACACTTGAGAATTACCATTTACTGCTGTTCCTGGTGGACGTTGTCCAGCCACTTGTAATGGACCATTGTTCAAAGATGTATTCTTCATGCTCACATCTAATGCGGACAACTGTCCGGCTAGATTTTGAGTCACAGAAGGAGGCCTTGCTAGCGGTGCATTTGAAATAAAACTATTTTGACTAGATGTAGGCGTAACGGCGACGGCGGTCTGGCCAAACGTTGGTTTCGGTTGGTTGGCTGCCCCAATCGATGGAGGTAAATTCGACGCGTTGTTAAGCGTTTGATTGAGAGCCGGCGAAGCTGTTCGTGAGGAAACATTGCTGCCTGGACCTCCGCTGCCATTAACCAGTAATTGTTGTTGTCGTACATTCTGGAACATGGGAACGGGTTTTGTTGCGTACTGCTGCTGCGGAGTAAATTGCTGTTGTTGTTGTTGCTGCTGCTGCGTAGGCGGTAAATGATGCGCCGGTAGAGTTGGTTGTGGCATGAATTTATTGAATTGGTCTAGTGGAGGGTTAACTTGTGATGGTTGTCCATAGCCATTAGGTGCGTTTACTGTCTGCTGTTGAAACGACATCGTGTGGATGGTATATCTGAAAAAAAAAACAATACAGACACACATTATTGTCAACGTCATTAAAGTATACGTTTGTTGTGAATAACGTTGTCTCGCTTTGTCTCACACATTTTTTTAATAAACTGATAACAATAATAGGCTGTCAGGTACAAGCACAAGGTACAAGGCTACCAGACGATAATCATCGACATGATAAATACAACGTGTAGTATACCCGACAAACGACAAAAACTAGCTAGATTATAGACCTTTGATTAGCCGCCCTGATAAATAATAAATTATAAAACAAGAAAAATATTAATTATCACAAAGAAAGTTGAAAGTGCATCGTAAACAAAAAAAAAAGTGCCTAAAAATAAGCTGTCTGGCAATGACCTAGTTGGTCGGCTTTTAATGTTGGCCTAGACCAAAAATTCGACAAACTGACCCAAAAATATGTCTTTTGACAGATCAGCAAATTGGACATTGACGTTTTATTTACCTGCGCAGACAAACTTTTGCTATTGCTAAATTATTGACAATAAATTTTAATGACTAATGCTTTATCAATTTCAACAGAACTATTGTCTGGAAAATACAATGCATCCTGAATGTGCAATAAACTTTGAACAACTCTCAATATGTGTTAATCTGTATAAAATCAATTTCACTGTAGATTTTTGGGTGCGATCACTGTAGAAAACACTTGTTTTTAACACCGTTATTACCGTGGTTTTGGGAGTTTATCCGGTTTTTAGGTAATCCAAAAATTGAGCGACAACACTGTTTAACTGAATTTACATAACATGATCCCGAGAATACGGCCTGTTTTGCAAATAATTTGCAATTTTTCACGGAGACACTAGCGGACAGTAAGATCAATCAAAAAACTCCTTTCGCGGCAGAACACGTAAATTAAATAGACTGAGCTACAACTGAGCAATCTGACTTACGTGGCCAGTAGGCGAGTTGCGCTCTCTATGATTGAGGACCGCAACTAGTTATTTTGATTGTTGGTTTTGATATCGGATATATTTTTTGTTTATTTTAATAGAATCATTAAACATTTTAAATTTACTTGTCATAGAAATAAATTAGATTTCATAGTTATATAGTTTTTTTTATATTTAATGTAATAATGATAATGCTTTGAAAATATATTCCTTAAAATGTTTTATATTATCACACATAGGAGGCGCTTAGGAATACATTTTCTTTATATTGAACTTTTTACGGGTGCACACTTTACAACTAAAATAATTTAATAATTCTCTAAATAAACTCCCAAACACTATCAAAAACTAAAACACCGAAATCGATAATAAATACAACATGACACTTGACAATTGACATTCAAGTCGTAACATTGAACGTCAAGTTTTTGTAAAAATTTGCAGAGCTTTTTTTAAAGACATGTACATGTACACCAACATAACCAAACTTCTCATATATATAATAATAGTTTTGTGTAAAAAGGTGCAACTAAACTAATTTTGAATTTGAATTTCTTTGGAAATCGAAATCTAGGTCTCATAATTTAAACAGGGTTACTTCTCTATTTTATCTACCATTCCCAAGGTTTGTTTTCCTAAAGGTGCAATTGCGGCTCTTGCTCTAGGTTGCAATTCCCGAGGCCATTCCCAACAATTTTCCAGATGGAATTATTAAAAAAATGTAAATTTTGCGTAAAACCGATTCCGATTCCATTTCATCGATGAGGATGTGCAATACTAACCAAAGAGCATATGCTAATGTTCGATCATGTCACAAATTTAACAAGGCCTGTGAATAAAGATCATATAGACTGGCATCATGAAAAGAGCCGTTTAGCAGTTTAGATGACTACGGATATAGATAGGTTCCATCCATATGGTATACCCTACGTCCCAGTTCTGTAATCCTGAGAGGACTGGTCGGAGTGAGACCTAACTACTCCCTTTACCAATTTTGCCGAGTGGTGTTTCTCATACAGCTCCACCCTATACGCCACAAAACTCAACTCTGCCCTTCGCCACACAGCCGCCTTTTTCCGCCAATGGCCGTTGAGGAACTATTAATTCAAGTATCTTTTGTCAAGCACATCGTTGTCGCTCGTGGAAGGCTTGGCAAATGATCGAGGCTGAGGATAGACAAGAAGTTGCTGCTATTAATACAAATCATCCGTCTGGTCAAATACTGGCCGCACTCACACTATTAAATCACTTCAGCACATTCATAGTCGCGCAATCAAGACGGCCTTATCAAAGCACATCCGCGCTCCAACTAATAAAATACACGATGCGGCGGTCATTTCCACACTTTCGAGAGTTTGTTGCTGATCAGAGGATCTCTGAGAGTCATATAAGGGGAGTCGGACCAACCTATCCTTCGCCAGATTGCAATCAGGTCCATACAATTCATGTTTCACTTGCTCAACAAATAGTTGCTTTAACAGCTGCACACCTTCCTACGAGCACTAATTATGCGTCGTCTATAGTAATTCAATCACTTCCAAAGTTTTGAATATATTTAATATTGATTGAAAGACGTCATTAAAAATTCAAACTGCACAGATTGGCCAGTTTTATAAAAAAAAACTATATTTACTCGTCCTGCAAAATGAGTGCCTCCAAAACGTTATCGTTATCGCACATTGTGATCAAATAATTAATTATTGACGAAATCCACGTCCATCAGTGATGCATTCATTTCCAAACAACATCTTCCATATAATCCGCCAATACCATTTTCATCTAAATAAATTCGATATTCATTCAAATATGCAAGAAATCGTGCTTCACAGTTAAATGTTTTATTGCATTTTAATTTCAACGAAATAAAATTATATATAGTACTATTAACCGCCACCTATACGACAGTGTTTGTACTACAGTGCGATACAGGTAAACCAACCGAATAAAAAATATATAAAAAAAACAAAATAACATGGCTGCTGCTCAGTTAATCAGTTTGACGTTGCTTGTATCTCATCGGTGTCTAGTTTATTTATATAAATTTTAAAAATCCACAGTATCTACGAAATAAATATTATTCTGGCACTTAAAATAAGTGTTCAACATCTCTCAAAAACAGTTCGAAGCAATGGCCAGTGAGTAGAACCCAAAAAAAACCGCACATTTGTTTATCAATTGACTTTGTACAATTTGTAAACAATGCGCTGCTAGGCAAACCCTTTACTATTTATGTGTTCTTTAATTCCGTTAATTCTGCTCTAAAAATAGTATTTGTTTTGATTAGAGATGTTACAAGTTCGATTCATAGCTGCGGAGCATCCCTGAAACGGTTTTTTTCGCATTGATTCGGTAAAGTTTTGTGTCTATCTCACCCACGCACATTTAACTTTGTGAAAAATCGATAAATCCCACTCTGACTGCATTTTTGTTGTTGAGTGCACATTTTTCTTGAATAACTATTGCACATCTTCGCAGAGTTTAACCTATATAATTTATAGCTTTTTGTTTTGTGCTCATTCGTTGAATGTTGAATGATAAACAGAAAACATATATGCGCTCGTAAAAGCTTTTATCTTAATGAGCTCAGGCGTTCTGTCTAGACAAATGTCTAGTGCTAGTCTCTAATTTATAGCTTTTAAATATACAAAAGATTATTTTGCTCTTAACATAAGTAGCTTTTCTGAAAATGTACTACAATTTTTTTCTTTTAACATTGATTTTTAATTTTTCCAGGTGACATGGACGAAATCGTGAATTCCCTACGAAGTTTTAAATTGTCCGACGATCCATCGACCGCTGTGGGTGCCTTGGAAAAACTAAGCAAATCCGATCCGGCCGCTTATGAAACCGTTGATCTTGTCAAAGAATTCTCCAACCTTCTAACTCCCAGCACCGCCGCTGATCTTAACCTAAAGATCAACATTGCAAAATGCATTGCAGAAATCACAAAAACAGACGCCCAACGAAAACTTTTCACCGAACCACAAATAATTAAACTTTTGGTTGGTGCTATTGAGCACATTGACGAAACGGACACAGTCAATCTTGAATACATTGTTCAGGTATGCCGGGCTCTTGGCAATATCTGCTACCAGAACACCGACGCACGTGATATTCTGATGCAGTGTAATGGCGATGAGACCATTATACGATTGCTTGACTTGCGAATGGTGTACGATACCGAGATCAAAGTACAATTCTTAAAGGTTCGCTGTGGTCTGATCTCAAATTATTTGGTCGGTGGTGAGGCTGTAGCCAAACGTGCAATGGAACTACAAATAATGCAGAAATTGGAGCGTGCTGTTGCTGAAGGCTGTGAAGATGTTGAACATTCGGACAGTCTACTGCTAAACATTATACCACCGTTAAGTATTATGACGGAAAATGTACCCGATCTTAATTTTGTGGCATCGCTTAATCAACAATTGGTTAAGATTTTTACCGTTTCCAAGAATCCGGACATTGCAGAAATGTGTCTGGATCTATTGCATTATCAAGCAGAGAATGGTGAGAGTTTCTATATAGAATATTATTTTACTTTCTTAAACAACTTGATTGATTTACAGATGATGTAAAAACACTTCTTGCCAAGGAAGGCCTTTGTGAGACTATCTACAGACTGTTGGAAACGTACAAAACGCAAGCCAATACTAGTGAAGCCCGTGCTCTTATGAAACTTGCCTGTGATCTGGTTGTGCTAATCTTAACTGGCGGTAAAAAATAAATACTAGATGCCGTGGGACTGATTGTTATATTAAAACATGAATTTCAATTTCTAGATGAAGCAATGAATTACCTGTACACGACTCCATTGCTTAAGCATATTGAAGACTGGCTAGACTCAAGTGATGTGGACCTTATGACAACGGGTGTACTGGCACTGGGTAACTTTGCCCGTACTGACCGACATTGCATTTACATGGTTGAGAATAATATTATGAAGAAACTGCTGGGTAATTCTTTCTTGCTTACACAAAATTAAAATCAAAATACTGATTATAAAACCAATTTTTAGAAATTTTATCGAAAAATAATGGCATCGACGACGATATGCGATTGCAACACGCACTATTGAGTGCCCTACGCAATCTTGTTATTCCGAAACCCAACAAACATGCCATTGTTGAAGCTGGCCTGGTACAGACGATTTTACCAATGTTAGAGATTCATCAGCCACCAGTTGTGTTTAAGCTGCTCGGCACACTGCGAATGACCGTTGATGGTCAAGAGCAGCTCGCTCTGCAATTGCTTCAAAATACAACGCTTATCGAGCAGCTTGTCCACTGGAGCAAATCATCGGACTACGCTAGCGTAACAGGAGAATCTCTGCGACTGATGGCCTGGCTGATTAAGCATGCATACTATCTGAATAAAGATGGCACAAACAAACTTCCAGTAGACAGTAGCAGTCTTTGTACATTCGTTGGTACCGTTGGAGCTGTCGACAGCATGGTAAATATGTTGACATCCCAGCATCTAGTCATGCAGAACGAAGCGTTGATTGCCTTAAGTATTATCTCGGCGGTACTAACCAAGAAAACACCGTCGTCAGATGTGAATCTGGATGAATTACTAATTAAATGTGAGCTAGGCGCCAATCTGGCTAAATTCATAACAAAAAGTTCCGACTCCATGACAAAGGAAATTGTCGAAAACCTGCAAACATTTATGTCACTGTTACGCGTATCCGATGTGCTGGTACAACATCTGGCCATGCACAATATCGATGAGCTACTTAAGTCAATTCCAATACTTACCGAGTACTGTACTCTTTAAGCATTCATTTTTACCACACACAGAAGCACACAAAACATATTTTATAGTACAGAAGGAGGAACCCTAGTCTGAATGTCTATAGCAAATAATGGCATTTTTTTTGATTTTCATAAACAAAAAACATTGTACGCGCTTGCGACTAGCGCTCGCTAGTAACTCATCGAGTAACTCACAAAAAATCCTACCTTCTGTACACCCACATCGCTTTAGCCATTTTACACACAAATATATTAATATTATTAATTACACTGTAAAGTCTTCAAGAATTCTAAAAACAGAAATAAAAAAAAAACATATAAATATAGTATTTTTTAATAACACAAAAAAGAACAAACACCACTTTTTCCAGACATTTTAAACATTTCAAAAAAATCTTTAAAAAATATATATTTAATTATTATTATAATTAAAGTCCCAGATAAAAATCCTTGCATTTGTCGATTTTTAAGGTTTATATAGAGATAAAAAAAATACACGAATATTTATACACTAAATAGAACCCCAGACACATAGGATTATTATGAATGTAATATTAATATTGTTGTTTCTTTTTTAATCGTTTAAAACATCTTTTGCTTGTAATATTGTAACTTGTAACACTTTACACAAAAACATATACATACATAGATGATATGTAAAAAATATTTACTTATATAAAATATAAAGAAATTTCGATAGGTGCTTGATTTGGCCATATAATAAAACAATTGAATCACTTTCAGTCTCCAGACACTAGTTATGGCATATCAACCGCTGATCTCGATTCGTCAAATGTCCTATTATCAATTCACTGATCTAATACGTCATAAAGTCTAACGATGTAATAAAAAACCAGCGTCATTGAATCTGTAATCCTCTACGGCTCACCGATGAGCTAGCATAACTCCATTTGATCAGCTGGCATTTGCCACAATGGAAACTTGCAATCCATGCAAACGTGGCAAAGGCGCCTTTGACAAAGGACACCGCAAAGCAGGAAAACTATCACCTGAAACAATTCTTTATTTGGCACTGATGCTACGATATTTATATTTATATATCTTCCACCACGACGATTCTTATTTTTGACTTTATTGCCATAAATAAAATGTCACAGTGCCTGAAGTAAAATTTCCTAATATATTTGAATAAATGAATTCAGTTTGTTACCCTTGTATTTCCCTTATAAAGGCATTTGATAGGTCTTCAAGTTACATATTGATTGATACATAAAACCCCTTACTTTACCCCATCTACCTCCCTTAAATTTTAATTTAAAAAAAATGTATACTTTGAATATTGTTTTAAATGGGGTGATGGTAAGGTGTAAAGTGTTTTCAGCTCGGATTGTGTAAGCCATGATGTTCGCAGCTTTGAGCGCATCATCTGGTAATTTGTATTATGGATTGCTCACAGCAAGTGACCAAGGCTACAAGTTCGTTGTACGATGGTAGCAAAATGAAGTCGTATAGAAGATATACTGAAGCTCTGATGCTATCACTGTTTCACAAATAAAAATAAAGATACTGCGACACACAACCAAAACAAATTAATTAATAAAAAAATTTGCCAAAAGCTTCGGATAGCAGTGATAGTGAAAATTATGAATTGAATGTTCGATCACTTAAAGTGCTGAGCACAAACATTCCGCAATAACAGGCAAACCAAAACATGTTGGAAAAGATGTAACAGTATGGCAAGAAAAGCCCATTTATCTCCAATCGAGTCATTAAACGTCCGCAATTGACACAACCATAGCCATAGCCGAGTGGGTTAACGCGTTGGCCTGGTTTATGGGAGGTCGCCGGTTCAAACCCGGCCGGCAG
>JANSTU010012646.1:0-15139 GCA_027564075.1 Bolitophila hybrida | reverse complement strand
TTGCTTTGACAATAGTTTTTGATTATCAACATTGAAAAATCTTATGACATACTTCATTTAACGTTTACATGTGTATGTGCGTGTACAGACTCAGTAAATGGTTCGTGGTATTTGGTATATGGTTTGTAGTGGAGTTAAGGAATTAAAGTGCTTTCAAAATAAATCCACCGAGTAGTTCTTGAGATATCGTGGAAGGCCACTTTGAAAAACCTGATTTTTCAGAATATAGCATACCGCGCCAACTCAATTTTTGTGAAAAAATCTGGGTTCAATTCTATAATACGATGACGTTATCGGCCAATCCGCTTTAGGAGCATATTCTACACATCTTTTTGGTCAAGTTTCATTTAATTTTATTCATCTATACCAAATACATTTTATATGATATGGATATGGATAATAATTTTTGGCATCCGCATCTGAGCCGGAACCAGTATCCTCAGGCAGTTGGTTTACAACGGTGCCTCAAAACTGACAAAAATACCGACGTTATTTTATGTATTTTTCTCAAATATTATCGATTCATCAATTATAACGTTATAAGCGCAAGTGCCTCGTTAAAAAATATTGTGCTGGCGTTTCGTTCGTAACTCAAAAGATCCGATTAGCTTACACACCGGTTCGAAGGGCCATGTCGGGGTGAGATTCCTCATATGTATTAAGATCCTGCTTGATGTTTATGGTGTAGAGTGTAGACTGTAAACGTTACTAGGGATGTATCTTATTGTTTACACCTCTCTATTGCCCTTGTCGGGAAACGTTGGTCTACGTTATTGTTGTTTTTGCTTTCTTATGACCTACTAGTTAATGTGCGTTTTGTCTTAGTGATCCAATTAAATCGCAATGGAAGCAAAGGTTTAGGTAAGTGAATTTACTATTAAACATATTCCACTATACAGTAAGATCAGTATATACAACACGTTTTCTTTATCTTTATCATATGTGAAGAAACGTATTCTAGAATTTTATATTGGTACTGAGAAATATGATGTATAATCAAAATATACGTACCAAGTAATTATCAAGTCAACATCAATATAACTGAATTTATAATACTTTTGAACTATTAACGATTTAGCGAACAGCCAGACTAAATAAAAATACTTGACAATCATGATCACATTAACATTAATAACAAAACAAAATATAATTATATTGTATTTAGATTCATCATAAAAGTAGCTATGCTGAATCACTTGCTGCTTTTTCCGCGCGTCCACCGTTATGAATGACTTTCTTTTTAAAATCTACTATATATAGTACATATATGTATGTATACACTGTCGAGGCACAAAAGCAATCATATTATACTGTACAATATTAGTAAGTCAATGTATGAATTACAGTTAGTATGCGTCAATTCACTTCTTTAGATGTGTATAAAAACAGCTGGTAAATTATATTTTTTTTAAATAAAATAAATATATGGGGGATTTTATATAAAACTAAAAACTAAACTAAAACTTTATTTGACATTGGAATTATCTCCTAACATTTATGGTGGACCGAACTGAATTCTGCAACTTGTACGCTAAAATTGTCATTTAAAAATTAAAAAATCTTCAAAGTGGTGCCAATTTTAACCACCCATAAACACATTTTCGTTTTATTTCAGACAGAATTCTTTTTACTTTACCGAAAAATAAAATGTTTTTTAATCCAAAAACAACACAAAAAAATATTAATTTTTATTTTCCATTCAGATGACTTAGTGGTTTCACTATGAATTTCCCACACATATACGATATACATTATATCTACATAATATTCATAATAATAAACTTGAATCCAGTATCTGACAACAACAAGCTAGCAATGAAGTTCATACATTTTGCTAAAAATATATCGGCTCTAACAGGTTGATTTTGTCTAACATAGATATAGTATTTATTATAGTAAGTACTGTAAGTTATTTTGTTGTTGAGTGATGAATTGATATACGTAGAATATATCTTCTTATAACTTTACAAAAAAGTTCATATTAATGCTTAGTTATAATATACTATCCTTTAATGCCTGACAAGGGCCAGTGTGCAATGATACACATTGGTCTTGCAGCTATTGTGCTCTAACACTAACAACACATTCCCGATGGTTGGGAGTCTTAATTTGACCTTTAAAGAAAACTAATGCTAATGAAATTCAGTATAGCTCTAAACTGATTAGATTTTTTTAATTTTATAAAGTTGTGAGCACACTTGGAAAAACGGGAAAATAAAGCTTTTGGCATTATTCATCATCTGAAGCACAATGTTCGCATGGCGGAGTCTGCTTTGCATTCTTTAAAACGTTAACGATGTCATAAAAACGCTGTACATTGGTTTACGGCCGCTGGAGTGGCGTGATAAACTGAAGTTGATGGATCTGGAGTTCTAGTCCGACGGCTTCAACATATAATCAGCTTCACCAAAAATAGTTTTGATCGAACGACATGACGCGACCGTTGTACAATAACCAGACTTGAATGTTTTCGGTGTCAACGCCAGATCCAGCGTTTTGCAGATCAACGATTCGTTTAGAAAACATCTTCCATTGAACTGCAAAACATATCTCCGCGATAGAAAATGTGATTATGTTTTTCCTTACGGGAGCACATCCGAACTAATTTCGCTGCCCATAACCGAATTATAAAGTGGTAAAAACAACAAACAGCATCTGAACCCTTTCTCATTTGGTTTTTAAAAGGTCTGCATTCTACTCTTGGTGGAAACTTTCTAATTCGTTCGACACAGGACGATAGATTCGTTAATGATAATTATTTAAAAAAAAATATACATGGATAATTTATGTCTAACGTACATGTTTTTGTCTGTGCCTGCATTACTATGGAAAAACAGTTTTATATATATATTTTATATATATTATATTTCAAAGGTTCCAAATTCCAAACCCACGTAATTTTATACGTAGATCAACTAGAAGTGCTCTTGAATCGTGATAAAAAATAAAAAATCAATATATTGTATATTAATTGCTTAACTCAATATTGTGTAGGTGGTAGGGCGGCGATCACAATAAAGAACCTGTTGGCTTGTATACACGTATATTTTCAGACAAAATAAATCAATACATGATACATATTACGCATAATGACGATTTGTAAAAGATTTACTATACGAAGTTCATGAGTAATCATAATATTTCAAAACGAGTGCGTCGATGTGATGACTCATTCATGCTTCGCTGTTGCGTTGTGAGTTTCCCATTTAAATGTAAAGTATGAGCAGTGCGAGAGTTATTTGCTTAGGGTTGAAAATATGGCATGCCGAAATATATTTATAAATTACGTCGATTAATAGGGAAGTCATCCCATAATAGTAGTATATAAATGTGCCATAGAAAATACATAATTATTAAATTATTTTTACTTGAAAATCGATGTTCGTATATTTAAATTGTATACTTTTGCTTTCGGAATAAAAAAAGAACTAATAAATATATTTGGCTCAGTATTTAAATAAAATATGTAAATGTATTTTTAACCCTCGGTGGTCACACTTCCTAGAAATAACACTGTCGTCACAAGGGGGTCAAAAATTGATATACCACGTTGATTGCAACGTTGCCCCCGTATCGTTCCGAATGACTCAAACAATTTCAGGATATTAGTTTGAACCTTTCAGAATGAGAGTATCATGGATTTTTTTAAATAAATTTAAAAATTGGCGGAAATCAACAAGGAATGCAATGTGATACTTCTATTTGTCATGCAAAGTTGCTAGTCAAAGTCAGGGCAAATTAAGACTCCTAACTATCTAGGGAGTGCTGTTATTGTTCGAGCATTGAATCTCCACAGCAACAGCACATTAGCATGATCTAAGCATTCAATCCACTCCGGATTCATTCGGGGTTCATGGTAACATGTAGTTCATTGACGAATGTCATATTTATAGGATTCATAGACATCCTGATAATTACATTTTGTAATGTTTCAACTATTTAAGTAACATTTACGAGTTTTATTTTAATTTTTTTTTTTTTATTTTATTTTTATATGTTATGTTGAAATAAACTTTTCACATACGAAATATTTCATACAAAAATAGGAAGTCTCAGATAAAACCAGAAATGCTTTGGATAGAAAATACCAAGAATAAAACGCACATTACTCACTGAATATTTCACACATTTTTTTCTCAATTTGTCTTCTTATCAGCTGTTGTGTTATCAATAACTTATCGCTGAATGCTTCGTACTGTATAAACAAACTAATCACACACAAAGCGCGTCCTATAGTAGTTAGCGTCTTTATGTCGAACAAACTATACAACATTTTAAGATAATGTTTTTTTCAAGTGGGAGTTGCATATTTCATTGGCAAAAATATGAATTTTAAATAAAGGAAATATACACCAGTTGATGTCCTAAAAGATAATACAAAACTGGTTTTTAATTTTCGCTACTAGAAACATTCTTCACCCTTTTGCGACTTCACTGTGTACACACATACAAAAACACACACAGATACACCTGACACCGCCCAGCTTTCTGCAAGGTATTCACTTTACAAAATCGCCGTCTGCTTACACTTATAAGAATATTAATCCACACACGCATTCATGCCTTCTCAAAAGAAACATCAGCATTCAGTATATGATAATTAGCATACGTCATTCTATGAATACCAACATTTTATTGTAGCACTATTCGTGATTCGTGCCAATAAATGCTGCTGCATTGTGTTTGGTGTTTACAAAATACATACTACATAGAATAGACTACCTGAAGATGCTGAATTTAAACAAAATTTCCAAGAATTGCTGAAGATCAAATATGTTTTTAGTTAAATAATGTTACAAATTGACAACAAATAACATAATAGTCATAAAAAGGGCGAGTCCGATACTTATCAATTCAAATTCGCGACTTTGGGTACAGCAAACAACCGTGCAATGATATTATTTTCATTGCATTGCTGAAGAGCTCAATTTCGATATATAAGTTATATTTGTTGCAAAGGTTTGCTGACTGTGCTATTCAGGAGCTGCGTGTAGACTTACCCAAAGTTCAGTGCCCCAATTCATGTTGATGTAGACAAGTCGTACGTTTTTGATAATCCACAATAGTTTGCACAGATTAACACTTGCACATTGGTATTCCTATAGCGAATATTCGCAAATATATTGCCACAATTTGAATGATTTTGTGTTGTTACACTTTCTTTGATCACACATAAGAAAACATGGCCGCGACCGTTTCCCGAGAGATTTTTTGACCGACTGGACTATTCGCCGTTGACGATTCTAGAGTGCGTTCACATCGATTACCTCGCCCATTTTTTGGATATTGTTTTTTGTTGTTATTATGGTTACCCATACAACTTTATGTTGCTGGTTACAGTGAAATTGTTGTTTGAACGCGTTCGTCAAAAAGCTTCACGTTTAGCAAACTAAGAAATAATAAGTCAATGTTTTCACTTCGTTTCTACAGAAGTACACGTATACCAAAAATTAATATTGACTATTTGATAGTTAGCAACGTTAGATTAGTGGTGGTACATTTTGAAGTTCATTTGACATCTGCAAGAGGTTGAAAACTTGCTGGTTGTCATTATGTATGTATAGAGCTGTTTTTTTATTTAATACTATTTTGTAAGTATTGTATTTGTATATTCGCAGAACCGCGAAGTATTCACATAACCTTAAAACATAGGTGAAATTAATAAAAAGTGCATGTTTATAACAACAAAAAATAATTTGTCATTTTAAAACAACAAACAGGTACCATAAATAAATAATATATAATAAATAAATAAATAAGTTCTATTATCGGGGTAGCGATTCTCTGCCTTTTTTATAACCGCTAGCATGTCATATGAAGCTACTAATTTTGAACGCACTTCTTATGTATTGGGGTCAACCACAACAAAAGTCAAACTGCGTAAGGTGACACATTATCTTACTTAAGAGCTGCAATGATGCGTATACATTTTAAAAGCAGTCCTTACGTAAGAGAATCTGGTAGCAACCAGTTGCGATAGATGTTTGTCGATTAGTTTATTACGCATGGCGCTTGACGCATGAGAACATATGAACATATGATAACGCATAAAAACGTTTAGATAGAACTATTATATCAATTGATGTTGAGATAATCTTCCTAAATCGCTACCCTGCTTATACAAATGTTC
Organism: Bolitophila hybrida; assembly: GCA_027564075.1. NCBI lineage: Eukaryota > Metazoa > Arthropoda > Insecta > Diptera > Mycetophilidae > Bolitophila > Bolitophila hybrida. The sequence continues at coordinate 9,009 of JANSTU010012646.1, read as the reverse complement.
TACCTTTTTGCAGATGTCAAATGAGCTTCTAAAATCGTTGGGATCAAAATATTTATAGTGTATAGTGAACGCTATCCAACAGTTTAAAATTTTCAAATCTTGATGGCGCCACAGTAAACAATAATGTCAAATATGACACTTGTAACCTATGATATATGTATATGAGATGTACGTATACGAACAGTTATAATTTGGGCGAAGTTTTGCAAAAATGTCTTAACAAGTTTCTATTTATTATTTTGTTTATAAAAGTGCGTTTTAAGACGTCTGAAATTGCAAAAGCACATAACTAACATTGTAGATGACCACTCTCCGTGTTAAAAAACTCTATATCGATTGTTACGGCATATTGAATCTACGAAATCTGTAAATTGCGTCTGGTAAGTGTTTTGTTGACACCATCAGTTTATTCGCGTTTTGTACTTGTTTTATGAACGCTTATTTTTTAATAATACATTGATTAAAATAAGTGTAACACACAAAATACCGTTCAAGCGCAAAATTATTATTATTATTTTTATATATGTGATACATGTTTTACAATTTGTTATTAGTACCGTTCATTATAATATAGTATTTATATAAGTATACACATACAATCTACCGTTTACCTACATACCGTAAATATGTTTATTATATATACTAAACATAATACAAAACGGTATATAACAATGATATAAATATGACCATAAATAAGTGTTATAATCTCGAGATACTTATAGACTGCATAATATTTTCTTAAATAATAATAAAAAAAATATTTATAAATTATAAAAAAATACGTTCAGTTCAATTAAATTCCATTTTTTAGAATACGACGCGGGTCGGTTTCGCAATTGTCCAAATCACAATTGGACGAATAATACAATTGGTCGAACGATTTGCCAAACTAATATAGTATTGTGCTTTATTAGCCAAATTCAATAAAGGTGTCGGCCAATTCGTATTATTTGGACAAAATTGTAATTTCCACGAATTTCCAATTTTACCGCTGTGTGCGGTAACTCCTAATCTTTAATAATTAACCCTCAGATTTTTTAACCCTCTCACCTTCCTCTCTAAAATAATAAAAAAAAAACTATTTTTTAAAAGTGAAAAACTAGTCTAGCTTCTAATGTAAATAGCTAAAAAATGACTAGTCGATAAAGAATTATTTACTAGTTTTATACGATCATAATTTAATATAATTGGATTACAAAAAAATTACTTTATTTTACTAGTACAAAATCAAAACACAAATTGGTATTGTCATACTATAATATTTGATTATTTGTAAGACATTATCAAACAAATCCAAAACATTCAATAATTTTAAAAAGCAGATTCTGCGAAGAAGAAAATTAAGAAGTGCTATAAACTGAGTTTCAATATAGCTATATACATGTATAAATATATAATATATTAATATATTGTGTCTTAAATTTAGTTGCTTGCAATTAATCCCCGTTTGCCCACATTCATTTTTGTATCCGTTGCTTCTGCTTGTTTTCATATTTTAACCAATGGCGTATATTCAAATGAGTAGCGCATTTATCTGTCCAGTTTCACATAAGATGCTGCTTGTACCGTTTGTCTATCTATTAACATTCTGAAAATGCGAATAATTATTGCTGCTCTTGCTTAGTGCTTGTGGAATGCATATAAAATGTTTGAAATACAAATCAAGTGCTTCACAAAAGATGAAATATGTAAAATATGAAAAGTGTATCATAAATTAAAATATTTGTTTAGTAAACACGCTGCATATACCGGATTTGGTGACAATTTGGATTCCACAATTTTGTATCTAAAAAAATTAGGTCTAAAATTTGGTATATAACAATTTTATGTCTACAATTTGCAGTCAACTATTTAGTGTTTACAATTTGGTGTTAACAATTTGGTGTCTTACAATTTGATGTCTACAATTTGAGATCTTACAATTTGGATTCTAACAATTTGATGTTTAACAATTTGGTTGTCTACAATTTAATGTATTTTTAAAATTAAAAAAAAATCTCATCACATTGGATATTGTAATCCCTTGTGTGTGACATAGGGCCAGAGTCCGATGTCGCAAACCGGATTCTTTGTGGAACGAGTTGTAGTGTCGACACGGGAGTTTAATTTAAAATGTATGGAAAATTATAGAGATGGAATAATGGTCTCCTCATACAAACACTTTATTATAACTAAAAACTCAACAGTAAACATAACAGTTTTTACAGCAGCTAATAGAATGTCTTTTAGTGATTGTGTTAGTATTGATGTGTATATGTGTATAAAATGAAATGTGTGTAAATGAAAAGTAACCATTCACAATAGCAATGATTGGCGTAATAATATTAATTGTATTTTAAAACACATTGACCATTAAGGGTTCGCACGATATAAAAAAAAAATAATATAAAAAAACTGTTTTTTACAGCGTCAGTTTCGTTATTTAATAGTCGCATGCACACACCTCGTATGTGTATTGTGCCAATGTGTTCAATACGCAAAAATTATGTGAAATAACACACACAACTATTTTAACGGTGCATATTTCTGTAAGATATTCAATGAAGATAATTCCTGGAAATAGTATGCATACAGCTTTTTTACTATCTAAATATACATATTTGTAGTGATAAATAATTAAATGAATTGAGATACTTTAGAAATAAAAAAATAATCCTGAATATTTCAGTTAATTTGCCAATAGTATAATATTTAATGTAAAGTGAGTCAGTTAAAAAATTGATCGCTTTCCGTCGTCTTTTTTTATTACTAAAAAAATAAATATATTTTAATAATTCACAGAACCGGGTTTTAAAACTCACAACAACAACAAGTACATACATGAAGAACTGTTTTAAAAACTCACTACAACAAAAACAAAAACTTTAAATTTAAGTTCGCGCTGTTCGGTCAGATAACGACTCGCTCGGTTTATCACGTCCAGTGTTATTGATATTTCTAACAGGAATTGCTGATTGAATATTTTTTATTCTTTAAACACAGGTTTCTCTAAATTATTATTAGTGCTTTCGATTGTAAGCTATGTGAGCAGCTTTTCGTTTGCGCTAGTCTAATAATTTTATGTTGTAGAACTAAACTGACAACTTTTTAATATCGAGGGCGCTTCCAACAAGCGTTTTGTATTGAATGTTTGAGGGTTTTATTATTATTTTTCGTGGCTACGTTACTTAAAATAATTGGGGAAGCAAAATTAAATTGGATTTCATGGTTGAATCTCTAATTTTAAAACTGATCCGAATTTGAATTATGGATACATTGATTCAAAGAGAACCGTTGATTGTTCTGCTCAGAACACATACGATACGACTGAATTTGAGGAGTATTGGATACAATTTCTCTGGGTGACGAATTCTACAAGACCCTGCTTTATATGAGGAATTGGATTATCATTCATACATACGATTTCTAAACTTAATAATCTCATCATGGCATGCTTTTATGTAGCAAGGAGACAGATGAACTATTTTATAGAGGCAGCGTGAACAGTCCCATTTAGCGCGAATTACTGGTTATCGCATCTAATTTAGAGCTTGTAGTGTATACTATATACTGAAATAAAAGATACCACACACATTATTAAACTTTATTTGATAGTCTTTAACCTTAAATAAAATAATATAAATCAATTTTAATACTATATTATTAAATTATGAGAGGTAAAAATAAAAAATATATTTTCTAATATTAAACTAAATGATATAGCGATTGTTAGAAATAAACCATCGATATATGTTTCTGTGCTTATGTGTGAGTGCCACTGTTTTTATTATACACATATATAATATATATTTTCACTGAACATATTTGTTCCGGACTCAACACAACAACACAATTAGAAGAGTAAAAGGCAGAATGGCGTGCAAGGTTAGTTTATTGTCGGTCTTTGCTTCTTCTTCTTTTTCTTGTAACAAGTTGTAAAGTTCTTGAAATTCAAATGTTCGATGCCAACAAAAACCAGTCAGTAATATTTCCCTCTTCTGGCTGTGCGTTGCGTCGCCGTCGGTTTATCAGTGCCGTGGAGAGTGTTTTACGATAATTTCCCGCGTGAATAGTATTTATTTTGTTTCATTTGAAAATGTATACTAACTTACTTATAGAGGTACGAACAAAATATATTTACAAATTATTTATGCCATATGTTTATATGTTTTCTTTGATATTAAAATGTTAAACCAAGAACTAATATTTCCTAGTATGTACTACATTCTTTGTTTTTTTGGAATCCTTGCATACTATCTTATTCACATAATCGTACGAAAAAAAAATCTGCTGCTCCAATATGCATAATAAATGATTTTACCATCAGACTGCGTACATTGAACTCAGCTTAGATATAGTATACATACTATGCCCAGTCACCGAGTCGAGCGCATGGTTTCTGCTTTGATTACAGACGAAATAAATAATAATATTATTTTGAAAAACTTCTTCATTTTTCATATTCCTACAAGCTGATATACTTACATACATTACACACATACTGTTATTATACACAGTATAGACTTAGACTAAGTTACGGTTCTTTCTTCTTTAATATTGATACCGTATTTTATTTACTTTGTCGCTTATACTTATTTGATCGCATTCTGATCTTTTAATTTATATGTTTCTAATTTATAATTGAGTCTGAAACTTAATCAAGAATTGTCATTATTTTATATTTGTGGTTGTCAGGTTTTCTATTTTAATATATTATATTATATTTATATTATATTTATTCTTTAAATCCACAATATATGTTATGTTATATTGGTATTTTATTTTAGATAAAGCTTACTTGCACAACAAAAAAAAACTAATATGGCAATTGTAGAATGTAATAATTGATTTTTTTTGTTAAATATCAATATATCATTTTGTTTATTAAGGAAGTCTCTCTCGAGGTTTATACAAAATTTTCATCATATTTTCGGTATTTAATAAAAGAGTGTCTTGCGGTATTTTCGCTAAGTGCCGTTGCAAGCGCGTAGTTCTACAAAGGCAAAAATGCATCTCAAGCCGTGCAGTTTATGGACCCGATACAGTTTCCATTTCCACCGCACAACGATGGTTTCAACGTTTTCGTTCTGACGAAGATGAGCCACGCTCGGGAAGGCCTGTCGTCGAAAATTGTGACAAAATCGCTGAATTGGTCGAGAGAGACCGGAATAGTAGCAGCCGTAACATCGGCCAAGAGCATTAGTCATCAAACAGTTATAAACCATTTGAAGAAGCTTGGATTCACAAAGAAGCTCGATGTATGGGTGCCACACTAATTGACACAGAAAAACATATTTGACCGTATCGACGCATGCGAATCGCAACAAAATCGACCCGTTTCTGAAGCTGATGGTGAGTGGTGACAAAAATTGATCACATACGACAATATCAAGCAAAAACGGTCTTGGTTGAAGTGCGGTGAAGCGGCCCAGACGGTGGCCAAGCCCGGATTGACGGCCAGGAAGATTCTGCTGTGTGTTTGGTGGGATTGGCATCCTATGGCCATCCTATGGCATCCTATGGCCAAACGCTCAATTCGGACCTGTACTGCCAACAAATAGACCGCTTGAAGGCAGCACTCATGCAGAAGAGGCCATCTTTGATCAACAGAGGCCGAATTGTCTTCCATCAGGACAACGCCAGGCGACACAAGTTGCATCTCGTTGGGAACTAGTCATCGAACAAAACGGCGCATATTTGAATTAAATCGGATGATTGTAACCAATTTTATGAATAATTGAAAATCGAATAAAAATACCGCAGGACTTTTTTGACACCCTATTATATGTAATTGTGTCGCAATTACGATCGAACTAGGCACCCCTCGGCAACATTATCACCCTGGGATCATTCAAAGTCAAATAAATAAATTAAAATCCTATGTCTATACCTGGATTTGAATTCAGGATCCCTGGGTTATGAAGCAACAACCTAGAATACTGCGCCACCGCTACAACTATTTGTCATTCATTAAAAAAAATGGGCGAAAGTGTAGTATAGCGTCCATCATGGGGGTAAAAGAGGTAAAAGAAGGATTGAGGGTCATCAATCTATAGATAAATTAAATTCCTTTTTATATACAAAAAAATAATTGAACTGAACTGACTTTATAAATAAAAATACTACAAATGATATAAAATGCTAAAATATTCCTGATTAATTTTATAATATAGTAGATTTAGTTTTAAAATATTTTTAAATGCTATAATATAATTGCAATAAAAAAAACAAAAAAAATAAATTTAATTTTAAAACATCTACAATATTATATTTTCAGGCTTAAAATACGTTACGTTATGCCATCTGCTCGACTTGCTCTTCGCGAAGAAGATGTGGTTCGATTAACGCTCGAGTTCTTGCATAACCGAGAGTTGCACATTTCCCAGCTTAGTCTGGAACGTGAAACGGGCGTAATAAATGGTCAATATTCCGACGATGTACTGTTCTTACGACAACTTATTCTGGACGGACAATGGGAAGACGTTATGGAATTCATTCAACCTCTTGAAGCCCTGCAGACGTTTGAAATGAAACAATTTCGGTATTCAATACTACGTCACAAGTACATTGAGCTTCTATGTATAAAATCAGAAGCTGGAGGTGCAATGGCAGCTGCCGGCCAGGGTATGAATTCAGTAGAAGGAGCAGTTGAAGAAGTTGTACAAGTTCTAAGTGAACTCGAGAAACTAGCACCTACTAAAGAAGAATACTCTGGATTGTGCTTATTATTGACTCTTCCAAGGCTGGCCGACCACCTACAGTATCGTGACTGGAATCCAAGCAAAGCTCGTGTTCAATGTTTTCTAAATGTGTTTCCTCTGGTTGAACGGTTTTTACCAGGCGACAAGAAAACTTCTCCAATAGCATCTGCAGCAAAAAATGATCGTCTCATACAACTAGTCATCAAAGGGGTTTTATACGAGTCTTGTGTAACCTATTGCCAAGCAAAAGCCACAGGCACAACCGAAGTAGCAAATCAGCAAGAGATGACATTCTCAAGGTTGCTGGACGGTTCGGTTGGTTTCAGTGATTCCGATCTATCCCTTCTCAGTTGGTTACAAAGCATTCCATCCGAGACGTTCTCAGTACCGTTTGAACAGAAAACATTGAATGTAGATGTAGAACGTCTAGAGCGACCTTCCTTGGAAACGTCTTGGACTGAGCATATGTTGATAACTCCAATTAAAGTAATATTTTTTTAAAATTTCGTAAAATATAAATTTTAATTACGGTATTTTATTTATAGCCAAAAACTTTTCCTCATTCGGTAATGCCATTTACTCGACCTAGAAGCGCTGCAGATATCATGACACGGTCATTACTTCCTACTCTGGACGGCCTTCCCTTTGGACTAAGTTAATATTATTCTCGCTCATGTAATAGATACATTTTTTACAAAACTTTTTTTATTAGATCACAGTGGAAATACCACGGAAGGCGTGAATCCTATGTCAAGATCAAGTTTTGCCAGCTTTCATCTGACTGGAATTAAACCAAGTACTGGAAAAATGATGACTTCAAGTGTAGACAGGCTCTTTGAGAATGAAAATGATGTATTCATTAGTAGCAACTATAATGATTTCAATCAAGGTCTTCCATCAATTCAAGAAAATGCATCGATGCAATCCAAGTCTCCGGAACCGCTGAACATAATTCTGGCAAGTGGTGCTAGATCGACTCAACTTATTGAACAAACCGGTCGTGAGAGTCCAAGCACAACACCGTCAACAGCAAAGAGTTCTCGACGAGATTCATTGACCGACAAAATTGTTCATCCAACGTCAACACAAATTCTTTTGCCAAATCAAATGCATGTTTCTCCAGCGATTCCGGTTGAATTGCTGCCTGGCGATATTTTAAAGAATGTGTAATAGTTCAAAAATGTTGTTATTTCTGTAACTTATTTTTGTATAAAATTTCAGATTAGCAGCTCCAAACATATCAAATTCTGGTGGCGGTGAGCTTTTTGAACAGTTCCAGAGAATTAAACTAAATCGAGAGTCAATAGGATCAAATGGTTCATATGGAGAAAGGTGAGAGTAATTAATTATATAGATTATATAAATTTATTTTATTGTAAGTTGTGAAAATTGCGGTTATTCGGAATATTCTCTATAAAATAAAAAAAAAGTTTGAAATCAAATCAAATTATGAAGTTGATTTCACATTCAGAACATACATAACATTATAGATGTTGGTGCATAGAGATATATCTAAAATATAAATATTCATGGGAACCAGTATTATATTTTTGTGTAGTGTTACATAAAAGAATGAAAACCTCAGCCTCAGATCAAAAATTAAATATAATAATAGTAATATAATCTTCCTCCAAATATATTTAATATTTCTCTGTATTATATTATAAAAGAAGTTATTATTTTAAAAAATGTTTTACTAAATATTACCATTTTCAATACAATAATTCAATTGTTTGGTTCAATTTAATAATTTAAAGTGCCACATTGGAAATACTCTTTGGTCTACCGGAAATAGAAACCGGCGACACCTCGTCCACCAGCCAACGCGATATCCGTCGGTAATGCAGCTAATTTCAAACCTATATTTAAAATAATATAGACTATATATCCGTATTTCCTGGCCAATTTCTTACATTCATATCGAACAGAAAGCGTTAGGGACTAAGAACGGTATATATGATTGTTTTTGTTCTATGCTACTTCTATTGGAGCTGCTGTGCTCTAAAACTCACAACACATTCCCGATTGTTAGGAGACTGAATTTGCCCTGACTTTGCAGGGAAATTGATCATATTTTTGTTTTTTAGATATCTGTATGCGCCGATATATATCTTGTTATTTCGCTGCTCTAGAATGCAAGTACGCTAAGTCCACAAAGTATGAAACAGAGAAAAAGTCGTTTAAACATTGGAGTATAATCTGTGTCCTAACATATTTAATTCTATTGTTCAAATATTTCTTAATATAATTCTAAAAAAAATGTTATTTTGCATAAAAATATTAAAGTAATAACGATTTTAAAATAGGACTGTATGTACATAGCGTTAAG
>JANSTU010012645.1:0-29917 GCA_027564075.1 Bolitophila hybrida | reverse complement strand
TCAGAAATAGGCTATTAATAGCAAGAGGAACCTACTGATATAAAGTGCTACATTCGAAAAACACTTCGGTCTGCCGGTCTGGATTGAACCGACGACCTCCTATAAGCCAGGCCAACGCGTTAACACACTCGGCTATGGCTCTTGCTTATTGTGGTAGTAAACCGCCAAGCAAACTCAGTCCATCGCATTCCAAGGCGTCAAAAATTCAAGCACATCAAGTGTCGCATGTGAAACCGAATACACGTCATGATGATTACCCCCAAAACGTGTGTCCATCTTGTTATGAGTGCCATCTTATTATACATGGTGCAGTTCCGTAGTTTGAGCGTGGCAGAGCGCTGACGACACCATATGAACGCGACTGTAAGCAGTATCTCCGAGTGTGTCAGTTCTGCAGTTTGTTTCATGAACCGGAAGCATCAGCATACGGCGATTAAGGTTCAACAAGAGCGGCCCAAGTTTGTTGGTAGACACCCTCAGCAAAGCTTTTAAGAAATTGTAGTTTGTCTACAGGACTTCTGCCTTCCATGCTGCCAATGTTGGACTCTGGAAGGAATCATGGCATGATCGCCAAGCCAAGACGTCACCAAATCTCAAATAATGGACTGGGCATCGATATATATATGCACCCTTAGCCGTTTTCATCTCAATGTTTTGAAATTCGATTTATTTTTCCGCGTTCACTTCCTCTATGGCGATTTGATAGCCAACGAAATGTGTCCAATTTGCCTGGGATTACAGTTGAGTTTGAGCCATGCCAATGCTTATTCAGATAATGGCATTGGAGTACGTTTTGCATTTAGACTGACTGCTTGGTGACTACATAACCTAAAACTTATTAAAACATATTAATATTTTTATAAATAGAATAATAAATTTATATTTGCAAATTCAACACATACAAGAGGGCTTCAAAATACGAAACCTTATAAAATATCTAGTAATTGCAAACAAATATATTTAATTAAAACATAAATCAATATTTATACTTTTTTTAATCGATTATTAAGTATTGAGTATTAAATTCAATTTAATAACAAATTCTAAATAAATATTATGTAAATATTTAGAATTCTGATAAAATATATATTCTAGTGCAATATATGAATAGTTATATTAGTATTGTCGTTTTATTCTATTGTTTATAGTAATAATACAAATATAATTTAATTTTTTTGTTTTTTTTTTTAAATTCATTTTATATTATGATTCTCCAAATTCGACAATGCCCCGCTTTGTTTTATTGAAAATAAATACATTCAACAAACTGTTAATATTGTGACTGTACACCCTCCACCATTGATTCGACTCTAAACGCAGAGCTTTCAGAAAATTACGTTCCACATAGTGGTTCTGCACCATGATATAACATTCTCTCTTATTCCGCCCACTCATACAATGGTAAGTTTTAATCAATGGATTCGACGCATGCGCCATATAAAATTTTCACATTCTCCCTTATAATATGCATGGAAAGAAAGTTCATCTCCATAGTGAGTGGGTTTAGTCTAGTTCAGTCTGTCGACATTTTTTATACGCTCGCCAGTGTACCTTAAACTGCGCCCTGCGTTCCATCGCTGACACAAAAAGGTCGTTCTGCACCAGTCACCAACTCACATTCCACACAGAGACACACAACGACGACCACTCCACACATATTAATTCTGCACGGATCCGCTTGATCTCGTCCGATCTGTGGTTCGTGCGTGCGTCTATTAGAGTCCCTAAAGTAAAAGTTGTGTGTAGTGCGTTATATAGTTTGTGTGCGTGCGTGTCCTCTGACGTTCTGTTTTTTTTTAAGGAGTGCTCTTCTGCTGCTATTTTCTTATACAGCGAAAACTTCGTGCGCAGTGAACGAACGGATAACGATCGACCGTGTGCTGCAGATTATTCGATTCTCAGACGAATCGCCATTAGGATTTTAAGGATAAACCTTCTTTTGGACCTGTACACCGTCAGCGAAGCACACATTCTCTGAAATGTAAGTAGAGGAATTATTATTATCGATTTGCTGGCCTTTCATGGACGTTCGGTTGTGTGTGCATAGAAATGGAGTACGTGTGCGCGTTAACCGTCTTTCGTTTATGGCGTTAAACACCTACACACACATATACATATATATTAATTAATTTACTGTAGAATAGAAAATGACGAAATTGTGTTTCGCTGAAACGCTGAATCTATCATTAATTAATTTGCGGAATATTCGCAAATTTGTATTCCACTAATGTACAGTTATTTTCCGATTTCGCACGAATTTTAGCAAATACATCATATATGTGTAATAGTTTTTTCATTGACGCATTCAAAATTAATTTCTCCTATATAGCCCCAAGTCTATACACGGCTTTAGACTTGTACACTTATATTGCATAGTAAAATTATTTATATAAATGGCTTATCGATTTTCTGACTATGACACACACTCACACATACACGCACACTGCACTCGCACAGTTTTCCCGATTGCGCGAGCTGTGTGTGCGTATATATATATATATATGTGTGTGTGTGTGGGTTTCGGTGTTGGTCGTCGAACGTATGTGTATTTAAACACGCCACTGTATTTTAACGGTGGCGCTACGGTCGCTCTGTCACGCGCGCAGTATATATATAACATATAGTTTCGCATAGAAAATTGCTAGTTTATAATTTTGAATTCCGCGAAAAATGTATAGAATACATTTTTCCAATTATGCTCTCGTAGACGTCACACTTTATAAAAAATGTATAGTGCTGCGTCGCAATAATATCGTATATAATATGCAAAATGCACTGACGTAATAACAGAAAAAACAACACGTATACCACCCACTCAGTTAGTTATATAAATTGTATTTATTCTGCCCACACACATTATCGTTTTCCGAGAATTTTCTTTCTTTGCAATTCAAATTACACAAGTTTATACCAATAATTGCGAGTTGTTTATGAAAATGTATTTTATAAGTCAGTTGACAACATCACGTCGCCGACATTCACAGGATTATATTATATTAAATTGATATTGCATTCAACAGTTTATGTGTTTTACCAGACAAATGGAGACAAAATATCTCTACTGAAAACACCTGCACCAATACCTATTTATTATATTTTATTTTTTTCAATAAAAATACTTTCTTATTTGTACTGTAAGCTAGTTTAAGCCAGTGCTTGTTTATTCAGTTGTCACAAAAAATATCGCAATCGTACGTCAATAAAAACATGAATATCTCTGTTGACTTTAATTTAAAAATATTTCATAAATGTAATATTATACAAAACAAATTTAATGTAAATACAAATAACAAATATAGATAATAGTTTGTATATGTTTTTATTAATTTTTTTTATTTTAAAATGCTTATTTTCATTTTTATCATCATCATTTTTGTTTATTGTAAATTCTTGTTTTTAATTCCTTTGTTTTAACTTAAGTTTTGTTTGTATTTTTTATGGTAATCTTGTTGCAACGGCTAATTAAACCATTTTCCGTCATCCAATTGAGATGAATGATAAAACATAAAAAAATATAATATCAGCAGAGGAGTTTTTAACATTAACCGGTTGAAACGTATTGTTCAGTACGCAACCAACACAATTTAAATGTATCAAGACATAATGTAAACCATTAATAAGCTCAGTTGCTCAGTTTAATTTTGTAACTGTAAATAAATACTGCGTTACATTTCACATTACATCAAAAATTAAAACCAAAATAGGAAGAACACGTATTTTTTACTTCTTGTGCAATTGACTAAATATTTATCTTGGATATTACATTTATGTCTCTTGGTCATTCGTGAAAAGTTGTTGGTAAGATTTAGTAACACTGCTGGTAACTTGTTAGGTGCTTGTATAGCTTGATTTGTGGTCCTGTTAAGCATTCATACATGAATATGAACTAAATACGAAAGCTGTGTATCTTGGATCACAGGTCAATGGAAGGAGAAATACATCAGGAAATAGATGTTTTCTCTCCTAATAAATTGATTCGGTCGCGAAACCGATGTCTCAAGTGTAAGTTGTATCGAACTTTATTATGACCAGTCATTACTTATAGACCGGAAGTGTAGTGACTAAACCAAAGTGACGAGCTCATGTTACGACTCTTCGACTGAAAAGTCTTAAGTTCGGACACAATGATAGAGGCAGCTGTCGCAAGCGCTATAATAAAGAGTTAAAGCATTTTTTCCTTGACTTTGTGGCGCTATCTATTTTTCGTAACTTACTATTCCTGTCGATAGACAGTCGGGCCAGGGTATTCGTGTATTGGTCACGTAAATACCCTATCTACGGATAGTTATGAGAGAATAATCAGCACAGTTAAGATCTACGATGTACGCAATGATCGTCGACTTCAAAAAAGTTTTCGATAGCATTGACATAATAGCGATTTGGAGTGCATATCAATGCAGGGGCGTACCTCACAATATAATGAACATCGTTTACGCCGGATGTTCTGGTCGCTCTCGGACAGTTTCGTCGTTAATACTGGAGTGCGTCAGGGATGTCTTCTCTCGCAACTGATATTTATTGCAGTGTTAGATATTGTTATATATTGTAGAGGCGTTGAGTGGTCGCAGCGTTCATCAGAACCTGTACGAGACATACTTCAGCTTTTTGGCACATCGTCAATGCTAAAGAATCTCGTGATTTATACGAGCCCCGTCGGCCATCGGATCAACGCAAAGAAGACGAATGAAATGTGGATTAACAAAGGCAAACGGTTGCAGCCGAACCCGTTGCGATTGTTGTTCAATACTGCTAGCTCGGAAGCCTGTTAACTAAATTGTTGACGGAGGCACAGCAACTGACATATGTGCCCGAATTAAGCTCGCTATGCCTTTGCGAAGCTCAGCGTCGATTGGCGCTCCACTCAGCTGTCAAAACACACGAAGGTGAGACAGAATTGTCCGGTTTGTACTTGGGTTCCTGCCATAAGGTATACCCACGTTCGCGAGGGCTCGATATAGCTCTTGAAACTTGGCAGTACCAAGGTTCTAAATACCAGTTGAGTTATTCTGCAAGTTCAAACTCCTCACTGGTGAGAGCGGGATCTATCTACACCCTTATCAAATTAGCAGGCTGGCGCCCGAGTTATTTTGTAACGTAACTGAGACAGTTTGACTTCAACGTTAAATCGGCACTTTCGTACGTGAGCTGGTGAAATCTAGATCGAAGTGTGACTTTAAATTGAGGAAGTTCAAAAAAAGGACTTCCCTTGAACTTTCGTCTTTCGTGCCATTTCTTTTTGTTGTTTGTTTTTTTTCCATTGTTCCGCGGATTTTAAAAATATAATTCAGAATACTGGGGTTAAGATCCGCAAGATGATCGCTCGATGGGGTGAAAGACTCTAATAAATTGTACGAAAGTTCGCAGGATGAGAAAGCACAGAGTTTAATCCAATCTATAGTATCGCTTAAAGGTTCCTTTAGAATTGTCGTTTGAACTTCTTTTGAGTACCAAGATAAAATCTGTATCCAGAAACCAGTAAACGATAAGGATATTTGGCTGATATAAACACTGATTCTAAATGTAGTCACTATTATAAAATTTAGTGATGAGATTATTATTTTGTTTTTTATTTATATAAAACCCATGTTCTTGAATTCCTTAAATGTCTATAATGCCAAAAATATTTTTTTAGAATTTTAGCAAATCAATTTGAATGCGAAATTCGAGTTTTAAAATTTCGATTTTTTTAAATTATACAATTTTGAAAGAAATTCATATTTATGTGGCGTTCGCACTTGTAAATATTCCCGGCGTTTCCAGAAATTGACCGCATTTTTGTGTATGCGTGTATGTGTGTTTGTATTTTGACATTTTGATCGTGTATGTGTGCTTAAAATTGTTTATATTCGGTCATGTTTTGTTTATATTTACATTTATTTATTGATAGAAAACCAAAAATCGAAAAAAAAATAATAAAATATTATTTTAATATTATCTGGTATCGCATTACAACACAGTAAAATATATTTTTTTATTTATAATAATGTGTATTTATAATTAAAACTGCTAATGTTGGACAATATTGAATACGTCATACGTCAGAATCATACGTCATTTTTCGACGAACGTTCTCATCAAAAACGCTCGTTTTGCTGTCAAAACCGACTGTTTTTTTATATGTGTGTGTGATTATAATTACATGATGTTTATCGTGTCTGCATACGCACACTTAACCAAAAACGCTGGTTTTAGAAGAAGTCGGTTTTGACAGCGCAAGTGCGAACGCAGCTTTAATTTTGATCATAAATATTCTGTCATTACAGTACTGACATGACCGTTAAACGAACTGCATGATTTTAAAAAATATTATTATTTCATAATGAGATAGACGAGCTGTAAATTGAAGAATTCCTGTTTTTATACTCTATATTTTACAAGCACGTCTAGAATCGATTAAAGATGAAAGTATGAATAAATATTAAAATAATATAATAGCCGTCGTTTTTCTTCTTTTGTCTAGTATTGTATATTCTCTCAGATTCTCAGATAGTTAACGATAAACAATACATACATTATTCAAGTTCAATTAAAATAAATTTTATATACATATTATTTATATGTTTAAATATGGTGCTATGAAGTTTCATAAAATGTTCTCGCAAAACATAATCATATTTCGAGTGGCCATAATTTTAAAACGTATATGAATCTAAGAGATCTGCCCAACTATTATCGGCTTTGGGTTTATAAGCATTTATAAATAATCCACAAAATGGTAATAACATATGTAATTGGTTTCTGAATAACTTCTATATATTCCTTAAAAATACATTTATATTTTAGTTTAATACGAAATAATTGCATTCGGTGAAACCTTATTATTTTACTTGTATTTCAAAACTAAAACCGTTAATAATGTTATATTGTTAGAAAATGTCCGAGCGCTGTAATCTGTATTGATTTGTGGCTTCTCGCTAGAAATGTAGTGTGAAAACCCATCCATTTAAAATCCATTAACTTGCAGTTTGTCAGAATTGACTTTAATTAGTATTTTCTAAAAATAAACGCATAAAATCAATTGGAATTGGGACGAATGACAATTTATTGACAGTATATAACTTTGGAAATGGAGTTTTTGTTAATTTTTTTTAAATTTAATAATCAATAACTATTAGGGATACTCATAAGAAATATATAGATGATGAGATAGTATATAATACATAGAATATTGCTTCGAGGAAGGTTTTTTATGTTATCTTTTATCATAAAATATGTTTTACAGGGCCGATGGACTAGCACCCCCTGCTCCACCAACTGGTGAACCGAACGAAGATGGAATTGTGGGCGGACCCCGAACGCCTCAGCAGATCGCTGCGCAACGACGACTGCAGCAGACGCAGGCACAAGTCGATGAGGTATAATTTGTCTATATATATATCAATACCTAATCCAGGTAGACTGCCTATATTATATATAATATATTTAAAAAACACAGGTCGTGGACATCATGAAAACGAACGTTGAGAAAGTGCTGGAGCGCGATCAGAAACTCTCGGAACTGGACGACAGAGCCGATGCTCTGCAGCAAGGTGCCTCACAATTCGAACAGCAGGCCGGCAAACTAAAACGAAAATTCTGGCTTCAAAATTTGAAGGTAAAACATTGCTATTAAATATCATATTATATATATACATACATAATACTTAACGCTCCAATATGAAATTAAAATTTAACTAAAACGCACATAAAAGGACGCAATAAAAAACCCATTAAAAGCTAATTTTCATAAGATTTCCATATTATACGTGTTGCAAAAGAACACGAGCATAAACCCATTTAAGATTATGTTTTTAATGAGAAAAATAGAAATTGGCTTTGCGGAAAAATTATCCCTTTGAAAACTTCTACACTATAAATAAAAATTGTAATCTTAATCGAAACTGTGCGTTACTCAGCTAAATAAAATAACTTATTACAATAATAACTTATTATATATATGAATTTATATATATACGTGTTGTACCTGTATGAAATGAAAACACTGTAAATGTATACTTGCCGGTATACATATAGCACCGCAGTGCTACGCAGTGCTATACGGCAAAACATTGAACTTTATTAGACACGTCGTAGTTACATACACATCAATAACTAATGCAAAATTGTTTGTTACTTTTTCAGATGATGATAATCATGGGTGTCATTGGACTTGTTATAGTCGGAATTATTGTATGTAAGTATCCATCAGGTCGTCCATCAAATACCCCTAGGGTTTACATTTAAATGTAAACCACAAAAAACAAACAAAAATCTACGCCGCATTGTGAGCGTGTCCAGCAACACAATACTGTTATTTGTTTATAAAAATAACAGTCGGTCGGGAGCACAATATTTATAACACAATTTGTATACACCGCGTGTTCAAGTGTCATAGTGACGTTTTTAACTCCTTCATCGAAACCATACATCGGACGCTCTTAGTACGAAAACACAACTATACACATATAAATATGACAACAAATCAAGACTCGATATCAAGAAAACATACATATATAATTACACAAAACTTGACACTCTCTCAAAAACAACACCAACAATTCACGCCCTCTATGTTAAAAAAAATATAATGTTTATATTAAATACTTATTATGTTTTAAAATTTTGTTTTATAGCAAACTTCATGTAGACGGCTAGACTAAAATTCAATATCGTCCGCCTAAAAATTATCATCCAATTAAAGTGCAGGTTTGACGTTCTCACACAAACACACAATCACACAAAAAAAATCACAACCCCCCTCCAAAACGTAAATATAACGAGTATGAACCGCAAAACATTTCTTAGAAATTCTACCACTATATAAATGTCGTTTAAACGTATTATATAATATAGTATAAAATATTTATATTTTTTAAATTGGCTATTTTATTGAATTGCGATATAAAAAAACAACACTTTTTTTATGGGATTTGCATATTTTGATAAAAGAATAATATGTTCAATAAAACAAAAATGCAACTGTCATTTCAAAAAATATGTTAATTTATTGATTTCTTTTTTATTGTTTGTATAATTTTATGCCTATCTAGAGATATTCTGTTTCACATTTTATGGCGTATGAGCGTGTGCTTAGATTCTTATGTAATTATAACTGTAATTATCAATACTGTATATTTATGTGTGTATATAAAAGTACTTAAGCCTTAAGTGCGTGCGTCGGTTCGAACTAGACCGTTGCGTTGTAGTGCGTGTGTTTTTCATATTATTTTCCTCTGCGTCTATAAAAATGTACTCTAAAAGTATTAGAAAATAATGCGAGTTTACACCAATACGTTTTTAGCGGGACTTATTATAATTTCAAATGTGACAGGAGAACTATCGCGTTTTCCCTATAAAATGTTACTCTATCAACCTTGGTCCCTCTATCTCTCGCTCTTCATACTATTTTAATTGCAACAAATATGAGCTTTTATAAATTGATGTATGATTGTTAGAAATTGTTTATAATGAGGTGTAATAAAAGATAATAATACAAGTTTCTTAAATGTTAGAGAGCATGTCAATATTAAAACAACATGAAGGAGATTGTTGAGTATTTTTGGTGCTAGCGGAGTGTGGTGGAATTTGCTTTTACGAATGATCTAAAATATAACTTTATGTGTTAACTATATATAAGTTTATATATTTACTATTATATCTCTAATGCCTTGTCTATTAGTTCTTAAAAACGGTAAAAAGGTTATATTATAGATATTCGTAATTTGTAAATAATGCTAAAGTACAATACATGCACTTGCGTGGATGGTGACATATGGTATAACGACGAAATAACTCACCACAACAACAATTTCATTCGAACGGGTGGTTTTTAACTTCACCACAAATCGTGTATTTAATTATTGTTGTTGTGAGGCGTTATGTCACCAAACCGTAATTCATGTTCCCCCCTTGGATCATAAAAAGCAAGCTACTATACTCCGCCTCCAAAGTACAGCAAAGGTTTTTTTTATACATATACAGATTATATTATATATCGTTAAAAAATGAAATAAAAACCTTTTCTGTTTAGTAAAATTCATGCCCGAAGAAAAACCACAGCAGCAAGTTATGATGGCACCTCCAGTACAATATATGCCGGCGCCACCTCCAGCCGCCGGTACCGGTGGTGGCGCAGCACCTGCTGCGGCCGCCCCAGCTGCTCTCGTAGCAGACTTCACTTCACTTTTGTCTCACAAATACTAAAGCAGTCACGCATCATCATGTATTTAAATTTCAACACACATGTAGAAGTATTTACGAACCACACACACACACACACTCAAAACAAAAACAAATGCTAAACTTGAAAACACGATGTATTGAGGTTATGTCTGGATGCGAGCGAGTACAATAATACTATTATTATACACACGCAACGGATGACCGATTTACGCGCGATTCGGTTTTCAGGTACATATCATTTGTGTATATAAATAATTAATAAAACATAGAATAACAATGCTAAATCTAACAAAAAAGGTTGGTTATGTTTGTTTTATATTATAAAAATTAAATGTACAGCCTAATTACAATTCTAAACTAGTAAAAAATGTTATCGGTTACTATATATTCTAGGCGTTGTCCGTACGTACGTGTCTAATGTACGTGTGTGTGTGCGTTTATGTTTCGTGGACTATTACTATAAAACACTCACACATATACAATGCATACAATTACAATAAAGGAAGCAACTATAATAAAAAAAACACTGAGAACAAGATTAAGAAAACACCAAAAACAAAACCCAAGGAATCACGCGTTATTATTGTACCCTTAAAACACGTGCGTTTGACGAAAAACCACACACAAACTAACCTATAAATCTCTCAGATCCCATATATACAAATATAAACATATGTAATCTCGGTGTAATCAATTATCCATTCCAAACAGTTTACAAATCTCATTATTTTTCAAATGTAAAAAGAGCGCAAACGACCGCGAAACATAATAATGTACAATTGTGTTTTATTGTTTAAAATGAAGTTTCCGTTACGTTGAACCAAGTTACTCTTGTAAAATACCATTATGTTTATGTAATACACTTGAAATATACACACCAATAAAAAAAACAACAAAACAAATATATAAAAATAAATTCAACGACATACGATTAATATATATATAATAATTATATAAATAAATAAAAGTTGATAATAATTAATACTATACCCAGGAATGGAAAAATAAATTTAATTTGAGGAAACAGTATTCTTTCTCGCGCAAAAACTTTTAACTAAATATATTCAAAATATGCGACCATTTAATTAGAACAATTGACTGTTTCAGACTCTTTTTTCTCCGATTCTATCGGTGCCATATTTAAAATATATATTATACTTATATGTTATGTATGGGAAACGATTAGACTTTATGTCGATCGGATGCCAGATTGACTATTGTGACATTTAATTTGTTGTATCTTTTTTATTCTTAATCACTCCAAATAAAGATATATTGTTACCAAGTTAAAAGCATATGCATTCTTTAGATAATTTATTGAGCAAGTAATATATAGACAATGCAAATCAACAACAACAAGAGGAAACTATTATTTTATGTATTATTATAATTATTATATACATGTATAATTATGAAAATTATATAACAATTAACATTATTATAAATATAAATCTTAAGTAAATGTATAGACAAGTACTGTACTTGAACATAATATGAATAATAAAATCTAAACACTTTTTTTGCGAACATTACTTAAATTATTTAAAATTTATTTACACACACATACACATAAATACTTTATAATATAAATATAAAGGAATATAAAACATATATATATATATATTATATTATGATTATGAATAAATTGTAAATGTGTTGGGCTATAAATAAATGTAGTATTGTGTAAAAAGAACAATATACAGTAATAAAAATACATTTGCTGCACCAACAATATTTTATTTTTTACTTGTAATGAAATATAGAAAAAAAACAAACAAAATAAAATGTTTCTAAAATTTGAAAAAAGTTTACTCAGTATGCAGCCATGTATGTATTTATTTCTTCAACAGTTAACAGTGTACATACAAAAAAACATTCCACTGAACTGAATGCCGCGCATGTCAAACTTGTGTCAAAGTCAAACATAACCTATAAAAACGTACATGTGTTTTCATTTTATTCAAGTTTGTACTCCGCATGCAGTGTTTACCTATTCCGAAATTTTGTTAAAAACAGCTAGAATTCAGACGTGAAACCAGTCAACATGGGTGTCGACACAAAGGCCCATCGGAGCGGAACGCTTAAGCAAACAAATAAATCGCATAAAACGGGACGGCATCGTTCCAAGGGAGCCATCGACAATGATCAAAAAGGTTATTATGATTTTTGCGTATTTGTGCGCGAGCCCCAATTGAATAATATTTATAACGCATATAATATTTATTACAGGAAAGATGTCGGTAAAGGCTTTATCTAAGCGTAACAAGCAAACTATGCGCCGTGATCAGCGTCGCAATCAGGCTAACCAGATTCGCAAGAACAAGCGTGTGGATGCCATGTCCAAAAAGCGCGCATTAGGAGGAAACTCAACAGCTCCGTTCTTGGTATGCATTCTTCCATTGAACACTCAGATTGATCCCAATTCGGCACTTTACATGCTCGAGCACTGTGATCCAGAAGCTGTTGTACACAAAAGTGATTCTGGTGTGACTCACATCAGCATTCCACGGTTCAAGCAACGTTTCTCATTTATTATTCCACCAATCGGTCGTGGTAAGGAACTGGCTGCACTGGACTGTTTAAAGGTTTGTGACACCACCGTGTTGCTAGTGTCTGCCAACACTGAAGAGGATGAGATTTTTGATAAGTGGGGACAGCGTGTTCTGAACATGGCCATTGCCCAGGGAATTCCCACGCCTGTGGTTACATTGATGGATATGGAGTCTATCGCACCAAAGCGCAAAGCGCAGACTAAGGCAAATATTCAGAAATTCATTACCAAAGCATTTCCCAGTGAGAAACTAGTCTGTCTGGACACAGACGCAGATGCATTGAATCACTTGAGGTAAGTAAGAATGTAAATTTAATTAAATAAAATTATATTGTATGTATTTTTGCAGACGAATTGGTGGACAGAAGAAAAAGATCATACACAACAAGGATAACCGTCCGCATTTGTACGGAGAGTCCGTTGAGTATGTCACGTTTCCAACAGACACACAAATGGGTACACTTAAGGTTACCGGTTTTCTGCGAGGTTCTCCTCTGAACGTAAACAATTTGGTGCATATTCCGGGACTTGGCGATTTTCAAATGAGCCAAATTGATGCGCCAACCGATCACTACAAGATCGAGAAGCAACGCGATGCCGAGGATGCCGCAATGGAATCGGACCAGGTACGTGTACTTAGTCGTGCCGATCCAGCACAGCAAGTGAGCCTACAGCGTGAAAATATTCCCGACGAAATGGATGCAGAGCAAACATGGCCAACCGAAGAGGATATTGCATTGGCTCGAGAAGGTACAATTCAAGATTTAGATTTTATGTATTACTTTTCTTAAATGTTTTGTTTTGTATTTATAGAGACTAAGAAACATAAGCTTATCAAGCGTGTACCGAAAGGTATGAGCGACTACCAGGCTTGTTGGATTCCTGACATTGAGGAAGTGGACGAAAACGATGAGGAGAGCGAGGATGATGACGATGAAGACAATG
The DNA here is from genome assembly GCA_027564075.1 of Bolitophila hybrida. Lineage (NCBI taxonomy): Eukaryota > Metazoa > Arthropoda > Insecta > Diptera > Mycetophilidae > Bolitophila > Bolitophila hybrida. Next base: position 16,260 of record JANSTU010012645.1, on the reverse strand, counting down.
AAGATGAAGCTTTTATGTCTTGCGAGTCCGAAGTGGATTCGGACGATGAATTCGAGAAAGATGAAAACGATGAGGAATTCGACAATGTTACTGTGTCCGAGGCACCAGTAAACGATGATAAATACGATTTAGGTAGGTATCAAATCATTAAAGAAATATATATATAAAATAAAAGTTTGTTTTGGCAGATATGGATTTGCAGGAGGAACGTGAAACGTTTGAGAAGATAAAGGAGGCCCGTACAGACGCACAGTGGCCAGATGAGTTAGATACTCCGCTAGATGTGAATGCACGCGATCGATTCCAGAAGTACCGAGGTCTCGAGTCTTTCCGTACGTCACCGTGGGACACTAAGGAAAATCTTCCGCTGGACTATGCCCGCATCTTTCAGTTCAAGTCCTTCGAGCGCACTAAGAGACGTATTATCAAGGATGCCGCTGATGTAGAGGGTGCTGAGGTAATATGTCTATAATTACCCTAATTGAATCGTTTTTAATCTTTTAATTATACAGCCTGGCTGGTATGTGACTGTGCACGTAGCAAATGTACCACAGGTACTCTGGCGTGCATTTACATCGGCAGAAAGTTCCTCCCATCTTATTTTGTATGGTCTGTTGCCTCATGAGCACCAGATGTGTGTTATAAATGCTGTGCTTAAGCGAGCACCAGACTCCACCATACCGATTAAGTCCAAGGAAAGACTTATTGTACAATGTGGCTATCGCCGCTTCATTGTGAATCCCATATACAGTGCTCACACAAATGCTGACAAGCACAAGGTAATACAGATCTTTGAGGCCACGACATTTGAAATAATTAATAGATAATTTTGTTTTTCATTTAGTATGAGCGCTTTTTCCGACCAAACGAAACAGTGGTGGCCACATTCTATGCTCCCATTCAGTTCCCACCAGCACCGATTCTGTGTTTCCAGGAACAGCCTGACACATCATTGCGACTAGTTGCCAACGGTGTGCTCATGTCTTGTAATCCAGACCGTATCGTTCTTAAACGTATCGTACTCAGTGGACATCCGTACAAGATTAACAAACGCACCGCTACAATTCGGTACATGTTCTTTAACAAGGAAGACGTTGATTACTTCCGACCCATCAAACTACGTACACGATGTGGACGTCTGGGTCACATCAAGGAGTCACTAGGAACTCACGGACACATGAAGTGTGTATTCGATGGACAACTCAAATCTTTGGACACGATATTCTTATATCTGTACAAACGTGTGTTCCCGAAATGGATCTACGAAGAGTGCATTGTTTCGTGTGGCAATGATTCAACAGCGATGGCAGGAACATCGTCCGGTGACGCCATGATGATTCAGTAGTAAATAGTGTTAGTGAGATTGGAATATATTTGTTACATATAATTATGATTGAAATAAAGAATAATTAAATGTGAATATTATTTATCGTATTTGTAGGTTATATTTTTTTTAGATTGTGAATAAGAATTTTTTGTATGAACATTTCATGTTTAAACACACTATTATTGATATTGTATAATTGTATATATCTAGAACGTATTACTTTATATTTTTAGTAACTATATATTATTATGAATATTATGGGACTATTACATACATGCTATCGTATATATGTAGATACTTTAGGATATAATGTTTATTACACACATATCACTAAAGTAATATAATAAGTTTAATACAAATTATGTACTACAGTCTACGAAATATGATATTGCCTTGAATTCTTCGCTTACATAAGATTGTCGATCTCTTCAATCTTGGCCCGTTTGGCAGCGGCACGTGCATCGGTATTATTACGACGTTTCAAAATAATTGTTGCAGCTCTGGGCTTAATGTTCGATCGTCTGTTACGTGTAGGTGAGTGATTTGATGGACCAGCCACGTCAAGCGTAGTGATTTGATTGACATTGGCTAAAATATCGCGATTCTTTGATTCAGACTCTTCAAGACGTCGCCGTAGATCGACTACCTGTGAGTTAAGCTCAGATATTTGTGCGGCTGAGTTGCGCATTTGACGTGTTTGCTTTAACTGCATGTGAGTCAACCGATTCAACTAGATTATACAGGAAATCATTTAGAGGATCTAGTTTATATGGAAAAAAAACTATAATATTACCTTCTTCATGGCATGTTTGTACTTGGCGTCCATGCGAATAATAGCCATTTGATTCGCTAGTACTTGACAATGTTTTATCGGTTCCTCTTGGTTCAGCTGTTGTGGATCACTGGTATCAGAACCATACTCAGAACGTCTAGCTGCAGTTGCTTCGATTGGTGCTTGTAAAACTAAAAGTAATATTAATAATATTTCTCCACAATTCAAATCGTAGCGAACATACTTTGATAAATAGCCGGTACGTATTTCTGTGAGCTGAGATCAACGTAGGATTGCTTCAGTATTGTTGCAATATTATCGTCAAAGTGATCGATAGCCATTGATGAGATGTCGCGCAATTCCTGTAAAACCTCGTGGGCACGTAATGGTTTGTTGGACGTCTCGACCAGGCGCAGAATCATCAGAATTTCGTCGATAACCTTACCCGGTATAAAACAGCATAGATTCATATCTATGTACTTCGTGTAAGTCATCGACAGCATTGAGATCCGTGTTTCAATGCATGTCAAAATGTCAACATGTTTGGCCAGTGGATGAGTTCTGAAAATAACAAAAAATCTCAACTGTTCTAAATTATATTGTTTTGCATATCCAACCTTCTCTCCGACTCACGTCTGGGCAACAGTGACTTGATGGTCTTCAAGTTCAAACTGTGTTTCTTCATCATTTTCGTGAAACCACGGTTTAGCATAGTCTGGCATATCTTGTCCATTTGCACGCATATCTATAGCCGCATAGAAAGTAAAATATATGATATTTAACATGTGAACACTAAACACTAATTTGTTCAATGAGAAAGGTAACAAAGAAACCCAAAATACTTACCAGACGATTCTTGGCAATTTCATCGTATGACATATACTGGAACACTTGCTCGATCATACATTCGGGCAGCTCCAGAATGTTCATATCTGTTTCTTGGATAAATTGATTTTGTTTGTAAAATTATCGCCGTTTAGACTTTATGTCAAGACAATCATCAATCAAGTTATATATTTTATTTGTAGTTTTTTTTGTAAACAATAAAACATGGACGGTGTGCGACCACAGAACTTGTTCACTATATGGATTGTGAAATATTTTTGAAACATATGTGTATCTGTGGTTTTCAGTGGCGTGCAGTGATGAATATCAAAAATCAGTTTTTTTGGTCCTAAAAAGTCAATATTAGTGCAAATAAAAACAGTTTTGTTCACGAGCGAGCAATTGTAATTATTAATAAACTCGTGAATGATTCGAACTGATACGTGAAGTGGCTTTCAACAAATCATACGAGGTCCAGAAAAATTTAAAAAAATCCTAAATAATATTGCAGTTAAAGGTTCAGGTTTAATAGTACGCCTCCAAGAAGATTTTTAGGGCTAATTTTCTAAAAAAGTTGAATGTAGCTCTCGTTGTTAGGCATATTTTCAGCAATTATTCTTTGGAAAGATCTTTATAAATCGGCTAAAAGGCCGTTAAAACATCTGGAATCTTATTTTTCCTTTTACCACTCCAATCGTCATGCATTTTTTCAGGAAATATTCTTCGAAGGTTTTACTTTATTCGACAAAGGTAGGTATAACCCCTTAACATGACATTGGGATCATTACGATCGACCATTTAAGTAGAAATAAATAATACTGCACTCATCAGCGGTAGAAAATAAAAATTAGGTTTTTTATTAAAACGAAAAATTATGTAGTTTGAATGAAATCGCCTAAAACCAGATTGTGTAAATCATTGAAGGTCGATTTATATTAACAAAGCACTGATTTCCTGCATTATTTTGCTGGAGAATCGAAAAGAGATGGCATGATAAAATTTAAAATATGTGAGAAAAAGAAAAGTATTTTCTATTTCTTATTATGGTACAATTTTATGGATACATATGACATATGTCAAAAAAACAATGATTCAATTTGTGCATCTCTGAAATTGTTAATTTGTAATTAAATCCCTTGGGAATATTTTTTAGCAGTAGTAGCCGTAGTAGTAGTAGTGAGGATCCCACAATCGAGGACGAATTGTCCTATTTTTAAAGTTGGCATCACGAATATACCACAGAGCAGGCCTATCACGTACTGCTTCAATAAGCAATTATCCAAAGAGAAAAATACAAATATTATTAATTAATTTTTGATTAATTATATGCCTTCGCTGTCTTCGTTCAGTCCCCTGATGCGGTGGAGCTCTCGACCTATGTAAGTGGGTTTTTTACCAGTCCACGTGTTGAGGAAGCCGCAGTATCGGTGACAAAATCTGTATATGAAGATCAATACATTCCTAGGGAATCTGTGCTTTTACTTTTTTTCTTGCGTATATTATTTTTTTTTTTAAATTTAAAAATAAAAAATTTTAAAAATATATGTTATCACTATAAAAACCAGTATCCATTATGTTTAATGTTTTTTAAATTATTTGTTTTATTTTAAAAAACGCATGACACATATAATATGAAAAAAATCTATTTCAAACAGTAACATTTACCGCTAAAATATCTACAAACCAATTTCGTTTCGTTTATCGCGAGGTTTATCGTAATACACACATTTTGTGTGAGTGTATGAGAATGCTCCCATAAAAAATGTCAAAAAAACAAATTTTACGGGAACACACTAAATATTCACATGATTTATACACTGATAAATGCAAAAGTTAATACTAAAGAGTGAACGCACTCTTCACAAAGCACACGAATCCTGTATTTTGTTATTTCTTCTGTATCTCGCTTCTTGTTTCATCAAGTTGCTTCTTTGCATTTTTCTTTTACACTTTACAGTACATTAAGTCGCAATTAATTTATTTGTGTTAAAATCTCTAATAAATTCAATCAAAATATTTAAATAAATAAGTTAAGTTAAGTTAAGTTCATTTCAAATTATCAGTTGAACGAAATGGACGAAACCAATAAACAAAATATCCCAGATACAGGTAAAATGTTGCCAAATCAGTTGTTCTATAAAGAGCCAAATCAAAGAAAAACTAATTATTATCTTAACATTTACTCCAGACAAAAACTATGCTTAACAAGTTTGTAGGTGTAGTGTAGTAGTGTAGTTCTTTTTTTAAAGTAGGTTTATATACATATGAAGGGCTTTTATCAGGGTTTAGCTAGGTTAGCTGTACAGTACAGTGGTAGTAATCTATGTAGTGTTGGGGGGCTAATGAAAAAAATCTTTTATGGGAGTCCTAACAAAATTTAAATCATGTTTTTGGATTTTGTTATTTCTTAATTCTACATTTAATGCATATAAAACATTCTATAAATTAAATTAAATAATTTCTAGTTTAACATAAAATTTAACCAATAAACTAACTATTCCGATTGCAGCAGATAACACGTTGCTACATGATTTGCCGTCTGGAACCATTGCGGACACAAGTACGAGCCGTGAACAAATTCTAATGCAGAATGTCGTTTCACGTGTAGCACTATATGATCGGATCACAAGAGCCGAAGCCAATATTAGCCTTTCTCGTGTAAAAAATGAAATTTTGGTTGAAGAAAACGACAATTTAGTAGAATTAATAAAGAAAGAAGATGAACGACTCGCTGAATTTGAATTGTTCAAACAACAGAAAATGGATGAGTATGTGCAGATCTCAAATAAATTTATTTAAATTAAAAAAAAATACTTTTGCAGAAAAAAACAGCTAGACGATATTTACGAGACTCTACAAACGAAGCTTAAGTCGATCCAAAGTCGTATGGTGGTGTTCGAAGGATCCAGAAATAGAATTCTGAAAGGAAGCAAGGCTGTGATGGAGGTTGTAGAAGATATCCGTGAAAACTTGCAGCCATTTTTCGACAATGAACAGGCAAAGAGTCAGTTTTTTATTTTTATTATTAGTTTTTTTTTTACTAATATGATTGTATTCATAGCCGCCGAATTGGAGTCTAAAAATTCCAATTTACGAGATAACATCAAATCCTATGAGATTGAATTGATTGTATTGAAAAAACAGTTAGCTTCAAAAAAAGAAAAAATTTTAAAGCAAAATGAAAATATTGACTTCTATCGCAATGCGGCATATAATCAAAAACAGAAAGCTGAACAAATGTTTAATCAAGAAAAGAAAAACTTTGAGATTAGAATGTCTGAGTTAAATAAACAGGCCGAACAAACCGATCGAGAGAAAATCGAGAAAAACAAAGAAAAAGTACTTTGAAATTATTTGCTTTATAGCTACATATATTTAAACACTAATCTTTTAGGATGAGCTTATACACGAAATAGAATTATCTCGCGTTGAGTATCATAAACAAACTTCTGAATGTGATGTGATAAGAAAACTGATTTTGGAGTCAGAAACTGAACAGCACAACCTCATGCAGACAAATGAAAAGATTATGTCAGAATTGCAAAGTATCACAAAATCAATGGAAGATAATCGAATTGCAATGGAAATTCAGATTCGCGATGTTAAAGCCACTTCCGAATTGAATCAACAAAAGATGGTATTTATTAATTATTGAATATTGAAAATTATTAATTTTAATAAACACCTTAAGAATGCTGAACTGAATGACATTTCTGAAGAGCGCAAGAGAAGCAAAATGCAATACGAAGACGACATGAGAAAAAGCTTTTCGAATGTAAAGAATTTAGAAAAACATATTCAAGAGGTTAGTAGTTTTTTTGATAAGTTTTCAAATATATACATAAATTGTTTTATGTTCTATTAGATTAAAGATAAACTAGAAGACGTTACAAAGGAACATGCATTGATAAAACTTCAAGTCGAACAGAAAGCAGCGATGATACCACATGATCCACAGGATCCACAACCCGTCTGCGCACCTGATTCAATTCTACAGTTACCACAAATCGCGAACATTGAAAAAAGTTTTCGTTCTCAACTGGATCAAATCAATCCAGCTCCAGAAATTCTAACGCCAGACATTATAGCTAGAGTAACTTTTAGCATTATATTTATTATAGATGTAATGTATATATTTAAAAACCAATTATGTTCTAGCTTCCACCACTCGATGAAAATGATGAAGATACCGACTATCAATATATACTAAAGCGCGTGCATGAATCGATCATAGGACAAACGCAGTGCAAATTTTTTGGCAGCAATGAAAAGGTTTGGCATGTCGATCTATTAAAAGTTATTTTCTTATAAGTATTCTTTGTGTAGGCATTGGAGTCAAGGCCCATCAACTCAAAAGCTACAGACGAGGTAAACATTATATCGTATTAATTTACTTATATTAAAAAAACTGTATACAATAAATAATACTTTGAAATTAATCTATTTACCAGCAACAATTACCTGGTAGTTCTAACGCCTTATCCGACAGTGATTCTGATGAAGAGATGGGATTCGTTTATTATGTAAGATTGTGATTTTTTTCTCAGTTTTAATTCAGACGATCCTATTTTTGTTTAGGAAATGGATCCAAAAGATATCGATACTGATTCAAAAGCGGACGATGATGTAATTATTTTTTTTTTATAAACTTTGAAAATAATGACATTAAATAAAATTGTTTAGGAATTTAAAAAATTAGGCAAAGCCACCGCACAGCGTTTCGATAGCATTGATTCCAATGAAACCAGCTATGTCGATAGCGAAAAACGCATATATGTAAAGGTACATTCAATGTCTTATAACGAATGATCATGATTCATAATTATAATTACTAATTAGCTACCAAGCAAGAGAGTGCAATATTCCAGCAAAGTTATGGGCACAGCCACCGCCAAGTTTATGGATTCCAATAAAACCAGCTATGTCGATAGTGATCATCGCATACACGTAAAGGTATATTCAAATGTATTATTACTTTGTGCAATAATTAAATTGATGTTAATTAGCTACCCCCCATCAAGCCTGTACCTACTGATCCGAAAGCTGATGATATAAAAGTAAGTGTTTTATTAAAATATTTTGAGAATGTAGTTATTTGTTCTTTATACTTTCATAGGATATCACTACGGCCGCTGGTAAAAATGTTGAAAAGGTAACGAGTTTAATAAATTTGCAAAGGAAATATAAAGAACAATTAATTAATGTTTGACTTTCAGAAGGACAAAAAGAAAAAATGAAAAGTAATTTGTTCATCTTTATTTTTTCATTAATAATCATCTAAATATAAAATTACTTTATCATTGAATTTAATTTTTTTATTACATTCAAAATTTTGTAAAACTAATAAATATGTTTCTACCTAATTTTTTCTCCTCTATATTTTTTTTTTATATGTAGCGTCACTGCAGTACTCAACACTATCGGTTTGGTTTAGTACTTCAAAAATTTAAAATATTCTACATGTATTTATATTTTCTAATTTATGGCAATATACTCAGCGATGTCGAAGTGATCCTATCGGTGTTTTTGTGCTCCATTCAGAGCCTATTGGAGATCGAGTCGAACATTCAGTCTTGACTCGATGATATAGTAGCGAACACATAATTGCAAATTTGTTATTTATTTATTTAAATTTTTAATTAAACGATAAAAGATTTTTTTCTTCTCTATATGATATCAGATTGAAACTGTCTTTTTTTATTTGTTGACTTGTATTTAATGTAGAGGAATGCATTTTTGTCACCACCGTTTGTATGGAAAGTATTTCAAGGTCAAAAATATGAATTTAATATGAATATGAAAGTGAATTCTTGTCATCAATTTATTTCGTGACTAGAATGCACAGCAAAGGTTTGTATGTTTTTTTTTGAAAAGCAAAAATTTCATTACGGGTAGGGACCAAATGATGCAAAAAATATATATATATAATATTTCCATCGTCATTGGTGTGTTTTATAAACCTCCAAGAATTGATGAATTTAACAATATTGATGATGTTCTTTTGGATCCCCCTCAGTATGATGACATAATATGATTTTAATGAAAACATTCTTCGTGATAATAATCGCTCCTTGGAACTTCGACAAATCTTTGAACAGTTTTCTTTACACCTTTTAAATAATTAACCTACATACTTCCAAGGAGTACCTATATTGCTAGACTTATTTATTACTAATAATTCTCACCTAAACACTAGTTGCAGTCAAATAAGTACACATTGAGTATCAAAGCATGTTCTTTTATTTATTTCCTACTATTGTAAAATGAGTAATAAAAGAGATAAGAAATATTATAAAAGATTTTATATCAAGTATTAATCAAAATATTCTTATCTTTGATGCAGAAAACCTTGATTGGAATATTATTCTCAATAGCAATAATGTGAATGTCTGAACATTTTTCGTCTTCGTTAGTTGATCGACATGCTTCTGTAAAACTGGTTCAAAATAAATGTCCTAATTACAAACCATGGTTTACTCCAATTGTAGAAAGAGCTCTAGTTTATCGAGACATTGGAAGTGCAATAAAACTGATCCCAACAGGTTACAGTTTAAGATTTAACGCAATAGAGCATCCACTATCATAAAAAATGCTAAATACGCTTATATTAGCAATAATAATGATTTTAAGATACCTCCAGAACAGATACCTCCAGAAAAGAATTATGGAACAACCTGAAAAGATCTATAAATTGTAGTGATATCAAAAGTCTTCGAAATTCTTATTAAAAATCAAATGGTTTAGTTTAATACCTCTAAGAATTTATTGTTTGTATTTCAGTCAGGTCAACAACTGCTCTATTAAATATTAGATGATATTACAATGGGGCCTGATAACAATGACCTGCTTGTCTTAATAGATCTTCTTGATTTTTCTAAAGCATTACATAATGTCAATCATAATATGATCTCAAAATTGCATAAAAACTTTTCCTATTAGCTATAAATTCAGTAAAATCTTATTTATCAAATCGTAAACAATGCGTTTCTATTTCAGATTTATTATTTCTTACAGTAGATTGAGGTGTACCTCAAGAGTCTGTGCTTGGTCCTGTTCTTATTTTCAATGTTTATTAATGATCTTCCTTCCAATCTTTCACACAGCTCTGGCCATTTGTATGTAGATGATATGTATATCTATCATGTAAACAAAATATTTAATGTACATCATTTCACTTATTAATTCTTATTTACTTCAAACATCTACTTGGGCTAGAAAAAATGGATTGAATCTTAATGTAGATAAAACTCAGGCTATGTCGATGGAAAAATATCAACTCCTTTAATATTAAATAATAACGTGATTGAATTTAGTAGTAAAGTAGACAATCTAGGTTTAACAATGAACTCTACTCTTAATTGGATAGCTAACTGTAAATAAATAGCTCCTAACGTGTATTTGTCACTACGAAGTTTGTGGGCACATCAAAACCTACTTTCCACCAGAGCCAGAATTGGTTTAATATCAGTATATCATGCCACTACATAATTCCAATAATATGCATTCTTCATTTTTTGTACATGTTGTTGATATGGAACTACATATTACGGCGACAGTACAGGAGAGCGAAAACTCGATTTTGAGAAAAAGCCCCCTCCAATTTTGGGGTCATTTATAGACCCCAAAACCATACAAATTATTCGGCGCTATAAAAACCTTTAAGGGTGAGAGGGCGTCAAAGTTTTTTTTAAAAAATCAGTAAATGTAATTTTTTGAGAAGGGGGGAGGTGATACCCAAGAGTGTGGGGTATCAATTGAAAGGTTTTCAATACATATGTTTTTAAAAAAAGAAATAAAATCGGACAACTCTTAAGGGCAAAAAGGTCATTTTTTGTATTTGTGTATAAAGAAGGGGGTGGTGAAACGGTTAAAAAAAAATGGAGGGGTAATAATTAAAGATTAGGAGTTTCCGCACACAGCCGTACCTTTTAAATCACGCTAAGGGAAAACAACCCTGAGAACGGCGGATAGAGGGCCAAGGAATAGTACACTATGGCCAACACCTCTATTTATGTGTTTTTTATAACTTTTCCACATCACCACAGAGGTAAGTTATTTGATGCGTTATTGCTCTCTAGATGTGAAATAAGTGGGATGCTGTGAGTGCAATTATATTATATATTATATATACACTATCTGGTCACATGTAAAAAACTGTAAGTTGCAATAATATAAACATAACTCCGCCCACAAACGACGATTTCCTTTTTCTTTTTTTTTAATAGATATTTACAGTACCTTTAATTATAAACATATAGAGCTGTGTGCAGAAACTCCTAATCTTAAATTATTAACCCTCTAATTTTTTATAACCCTTTCATCCCTCCCTACATACAAATATAAAAAATGACCGTTTTGCCCCTATCTCCCTTAAGGATTGTCCGATTTTATTTATATTTTTTTTAAAACATATGTATTTTAAATACATTACAGTTGATACCCAACTCTCCTGGGTACTCCCCCCCCAAATCTCAAAAAATGACTTTTACTGTTTTTTTAAAAAATCTTTGACGCCCTCTCACCCTTAAGGGTTTTGATAGCGCCGAATAATTTTTGTGGTTTTGGGGTCTACAAAAGAAAGGGCTTTTTTTTAGAAAAATTTTTTGAAATTTTTTTTTAGAAAAAATGTTTTTTTTTTATATTTTTTTTCGTTCTCTTGTAAAAAAAATCCAAAACTTACATTTTTACTAGAAAAAAAAAATCGAAAAATAACAATTTTTCTAAAAAAAAAAAACCAAAATATTTTTTTTCAAAAAAAAATCCAAAAATAACATTTTTTTGTGTTTAGCTGATTTTGTCTCCATAAGAACATTGCAGGTGATACAATAAAGTCATAAATCGTGAATTGATTATTGCCGAAACTGCCAAGGATGGAGTATTACAAGTAGTAATTGATCAAGTTAGCAATGAATGGAAACAAGCCATAACTGAAATATGTAACAGATACAGCCACGTGAAATCTTCTTTAACTTACGAATCCAATATATTGATGTACGCGCTTCAAGAACTTTATACTACGCATTTAGGCATAGTCAAATTGAAGTCTCTTGCTCGTTCGTATATATGGTGGCCTACAATCCACAAAGATATCAAAGAGTTTTCGAAATGTTATTTATCCCGACCAAACCCTATACGCATTCATTGAAAAATGGCCAGCAAGCAAAATACTTTTGGAAAGTATTCATATGGTTCCATTTAAAAAAATAAATTTCATGATAATTATTGACGCATATTCCAAGTGGCCAGAAATATTTATGATGCAGAACATAACCGCTGCGGCAACCATAGCAAAATTACACGAAACCACAGCGCGTACGGTTTGCCAATTTACGGCATCCGAATTTAAAGAATTTATAAAGAGTAACAGTATCAAGAATATCACTACGTCAACTGCTCATCTTCAATCCAATGGACAAGCTGAGAATACGGTGAACAAATTTCAACTTTGCCACCTCGTATTTTTGCCGCCGAAAACTATAAAATCACCAATTTGCAAAACTAAAACATTTCTTAAATATTTCTTTTTTTTTAAATTCCATGTCAAAATACCTCAAAAACTGTCTTTGTAATCACTGAAAAACGCATGATAGTAATCTCTAAATTTCAAAGGATTCTTAAAATATTTCTTGAATGTTTCTTTAAAATAAAATAATAAAGAAATTTATTAACTGAAATCAATTAATGGTTTTACGAAAGATTTGTTTTGGAATTCTTTTAAAATTCCATGTCAAAATATCTCGAAAACAGTATTTGTATATTGTATTCTGATAACGGTCTTCGTTGAGAAAACGGATAAACGGTCTTTCAACTCATCTCGGTCCTTCAGTAAAGCCCGTTTAACAGGTATTTCGGTGCGGACTGGTCTTTTTCAATTTTGACAGTGCTGTTTTTCTTTTATGAAATGTTAAAATAATCCAAGTATTATATTTGCCTATCTTAATTTTCTATATATTATACATCTTGTGTAGAAACAAACAAAAGTTCTTTGTCCTACATATTGATACATAATACACGTGAAGTAACAATAGTGAATTCTGATGTTAATGGCTAAATATGACAGGTTTCAAATATCAAAACCAAACATAATGTACAAGCCATAAAATCATGTAATCATATCTTAACGTTCTTATTGTATTACCTTTCTAATATCTATATAAGAATAGGATTCAAGATTATGTAGTACGAGTATAGGTATAATAATAACAATATTATATGTATGTAGGTATAGATTATACCAGATATGGAAAATTTTCTTTCTTTTTTATACCAGATTAACTGAAACTTACATGACAATAATCTATGATGCTGGGCCAGACATTATTTAAAAAGTCATCCGTGACAGGTGAAATTGTCTGCAGGCGCTAAAATATAGGACATATCTCAAGGTTGTTCAATCACGAAAAATATCTTCTAATTAATATAAAATCTACTTTGTTTGCTTCTACAATAAGTAATTAAAAAGCGACAGTTTGTGTTTAGATATTATAGAACATTTGCGAAATTCAAAAATTACTTAGATTTTCAAGTTTGACCTTTACATTTTATTATTAATGTGGTAAGGCCAAACTTGAAAATCAAAGTGATTTTTGATCAGACCGTAATACATTTTATATACATATTCACTTACAATACAAATATAGACTAAAAGTATTGGTAAATAAATTAAACACACACTAAGCTTAAGCTTAAGGTCCATGCAACTTGTATGAACTGAAGTGGTGCTACAACCAAGAAAAACATATAAAAAAATGTTATGTCACAATGACAATGATTTTTAGACTTTTAGATTTAGTTCACAAATACATGCAAATGTGTACCTAATCATAAAATCATACATGTATGAGCAATTAATTAAAATCTAATAACGCCCATCAATTATTAAATGTGCGGTTGTATAACGATTGAGTGCGCACGCGAGAAACTCCTAATAGTTCATAACAGCATATATGTAAACTAACTCAGGTACTTACAATACATACAGTACCGACATTCATTTATTTATGATTTCACTATATTGTGTTGCATATTTATTTAAAAAAAAAAAATATAATCAAACTGTCGCTTGTTAATTACTTATTGTAGAAGCAAAAAAGTAGATTTTATTTATTAATTAGAAGATATTTTTCGTGATTGGACAACCTTGGGACATGCTTCAGCGCGTTGTGCAAATCATACGAGTATTTATGCAAACTTGAACTTGTGCGACTGAGTATTTACATTGTTTTTAACTTATCTTAATTACATATTCCGTGTGAATATTATATCTAAATCGGAAGCTGGGCATAATTATGTATAAAAAATAAACAAATGCTGTTATTTAATTAAAATCATTATTTCTGTTCCAGGACAAACTATTGAACAAATTAGAGGAAAGCGAACCCGAGCCACCAACATCACAAGAAGACGAATGCGTCATCTGCATCAATGCCAGAGCCACAATGCAAACATCTCCGTGCGGACATCGCGTTGTCTGCAGACGGTGCTTCGTTAAGACTATCCAGAGTGCGGTGGCCCAGCGATTGCTGCCATTACGATGTGTGATTTGCAGGTAAGGCTAATGAACAAATAGCCAAAATATTATTTTATATAGGAACAATTATTATTATTTATTATTGTCAAAACTTAAAAATACAATTGTGACATTTTGGCATATATTGACATTTTGAGCTTACATCCATCTGGTAATATGATATTATTGCCAAAGAAAATGGTAATCCATGACATCGGTTTGACGATTTAAACTGTAGTTTATCGTAGTTTACAGTCTTTGATAGGTCCAATATTCATATTTTTCCATTTGGTGAAACTATATCTAAATATTGTTGAACACTTCTGATCATATTTGACCACTCGAAGATCCCTGTAAGAAATGATTTGGTATTAATAGTGTCATCGCTCTACGCATGCCAGTCTTTTTTTGGAAAGATTTTATTGACTGATCCTACGACTTCGTTCTCAACATCAGCCCATCTATGAATCAGATGGAGGATTAAATAACCATTTAGTATCATTGTAAACTCCATCATCATTATGTCCATGTCAAACACTTCTAGATTTTGTATCTTGTACTTGTTGTTAGCATATCTCTTTAATATGCATCAATTTTTTAAACAGATATGATGATTGTATCGTATCGTATCGTAACGTCCTCTTTTAATGTTAACCAAATAGAATCGTCGTAAGAGCGGAACACCAGTTGGTTGAGTCGTGGCACATGATTGCTGCTTTTAATATGCGATGTCAGCGCTCGTTCAGCCCGTTCGATTGAGTGAGATACGATATTGTCTTCAGGTGGCTGATGCTTAGCAGTTTGTGAAGTTGTCTAATCTATGTCGACTCAAACCGGCGGCCCTGTGCCCATATTCTAATTCAAATCTTACGTGACTTTTGCTTAATTTTGACATATTGTACGTGAGATTTGAATTAGAATACGGGCACTGGTCAGTAGTTACATTTTCGGGAACGCCAAATCTTGCGAACCAGCCGAAGACGAAATGATTGGTCACGGTGTTTGCAATTATGTCCGGAATCGGAATCGCTTACGGTCAACTAGTGAAACGGCATACCGTTAGAGATGGGCAAGGGTCCAACGATGTCGAAGTTTATGTGCGAGAACCACTGGCCGGGGACGTTTGATGGAGAGCGAATGCTTGTTTTTCGCTTGCACCAAATCCACAATTTCGCTATTCCTCTTCTGCTCTGCTGCGAATGCTTCATAGTTGATCTCAGTGCTGCTGTTGATGCATATAATCAGCAGTATATCAGCAGTATATCAGCAGTAGTATATCAGCAGTATATCAGCATATATATTGTTTATTGTATATTGTGGTAAGCTGCATATAAGGACGACATCAACTCTGCAGTTGGTGCCGCAGGGTTAGATCGCCTTCCAAGCTTCAGGAATATAGTCGTCCTCCCATGCCCGCAGCTTTTTGAATAGGATCTTCGTTGAAGTTGTACATATTCAAATTATTACACATTATTTATTTAAACTGAAACCTAATTTTTACAACTTAATCTATACAAATGCAATGACAATGGGGGCCGCACGTGACTCTTGGGCGTGCGATGAAGATGATGTCCGCAGCTGACTCTCGGCGTGCAATACGATGGAGGCCGCACGTGAATCACTCAACTTTCTTTGTATTTTAAATAACACATCACTCAATAAGTCCATATGATTTGTAGGAAGTACCAACCTTAAAAAGATATCTGTCAAAATTTCATGAAACTCCGATGATTAGTTTACCAGTTACAGCGGTTCAAGTGACGCTACTTTTGAGTTTTTCAAAAAAATGAATTCAAAGCAATTTCGTGTGTTGATTTATCATTGCTT
>JANSTU010012634.1:0-15140 GCA_027564075.1 Bolitophila hybrida | reverse complement strand
CTACGGGTGCTGAAACGCGGTGGTTGTGGGCGACATTATACCCGTTAATGGGAAGGTGGTCGTGCGTTAGTTACTTATACAAGTACTTGTACTTGTGTACCAGGTAACTGGAGATGGAATGCTCATGTCATAAAAAATTATTGAACCTTAGGGTCATAAAATCGAAGTTTTTATTTAACTGAGTTGGCCGGAACATCAATTTTTGCACCGATCTCTTGAACCGCCGCCGATTTTACATGTCTGTTCACTCTGTCCCACACAAACTATTTCACATCAAAGACGTACGGTAGATAATCAATTTAAATTTACATTTGCGGAGAAATTTGAAGCTTGAGATGTTGTATGTTGAGTTTTTTACTGAGTCAACTCGAGTTTTTCCGTCAAATTCTGGGAAGTCATCTTTTCAAACTATTTACATTTTATATATTTTTTAATCGTCTTGTGGTGGTGCGATAAGTGCTTTACTAACTAGTAAATGTGCAGTTGTTAATAGGTTCAGGTCGTCGGCATTGTCAGATAGTCTACTAAATGGTCTTGAATTTAAGGTTGCTTCGATCTGTGTTAAAACGGTAACACATTTCTTCAAATTAAGAAGAATTTTAATTGATAAAACTACAATTAAAATTCTTCTTAAATGGTGTTTTGTCGATCGCACCGAACGTTCCCACAGTCCGTCGTGGTGAGGCGCACCTGGTGGATTGAAATGCCATTGAACATTCTTATATTTGATAGCTCTTGTTATCTGAATGTTTCTTGATTTATTTTGTATAATTATCTGTAAGGCTCGATCAGCTCCAAGAAAGTTTTGTTCCGTTATCGGAATACATATGGGCTGGAGTGTTTCTCGATTTGCAAATCGATTGAATGCTGTAATAAATGTTTCTGTCATCAAATCACTTACGATTTCTAAATGTGCTATATTCTTTATTGGTTTCAGTCCTCTTCTCTTAGTTAGATTAATGAAGCCAGCGTAATCAACTGAACGGTAGCGCTTGTTCGATTCTGTGTTCCGGATGGTTTCCCATGATTTGAGTATGGGTTTTGGGTGAGTGCTTTCTACATAACATTTTCGTCGTATTAAAGACAGTGTGAACTGAATGGAAAAATTATTGGATATCTTTCAGCTTTAGTTAGGGATATCGAACTGCTAATTCTTCATTTAACTTTCCAATTCCAATTTCCCTTGCTGTCAAGTCTAGGGTTTAATTTTAGATAAAGATAAACCTTTTTTAAAGTCTTTATTTCGGCACGGTATATCTCTTGTATTATTTTAATCCACCTAATGTTAGTTTGTTGTATTTCTACTGTCATGATTTCGAAATTCTCTATTTGTTATACGCTATTTCCATGAAGACGTTGTTTTATGGAAGTCGGTTTGAGGCAGTTGTTTTTTTAATTAAATAATGATGGCAGTTATTCTTAAAAACTTCCTTAAAGATAAGTAACTATTAAGTAAAGTGTAGTTACGTTAGTGACATTTAATGTGCTATATTCGTAAAACACTTCGGTATGCCGGCCGGGATCGAACCGGCGACCTCCCATAAACCAGCCAACGCGTTCATTTAATTTTATGCAATTTCGGATTCTGTACGCCAAGAACTTTCGGGATTTTTTAACCAATCAGGTCCGTTCCACCACAATGTAATATGTTGTAGCTGTGAAATAACGTGATAGGTTGATGTTTAAAATTTTGTCAATTTCCACCACTCGGTTTGCAATATAGATTTTGGACTTTGATGGGTGTCCTCTAAGCCAAAATAGTACGATTGTTGAGTCTGTCCAGGCAAATGATTGTGATGACTTAATTTTTATTTAATAATTATTTTATATACCAAGAAATTTTAGTGACATTTATCATAAAATGTTATTTTTGTTTGAAAAGAGATTTTTATATATAGAAATGAATAAAATAAATATTCCTAAACAACTATAAAACAAAAGCAATTTTTTCTTTATTTCTATATGGAACAACAAATATTTATATATTTATAAAACATATAAAATTATGTGCTAATCATGTATATACCCATTTACCAGTTATGTACAAAAACAAATAAAAAAAAGACAACATAATATATTCAACTTAAAAAGCTAAACAGTGCAAATAAAATTCGTAACACTTCATTTCTGCGATTGTATAAATGCTGCACGAATAAACAAAATAGCTTGTGAGTTTTTTTGTACATTTTATAGCACTACAATGTTTGTTAAGGAAGTGCAATGCATAATTTTAAATTTTATAATTACTGTAAATGCACGCGCGAGCTCAGCTATTAAAAACACATAATATTTGCGTGTTGGTGTAACTTTTCATTTCGCGTATAATTTCCCTTTTTTTAAACACATTTTATACTCACGAGTGAATTTCGTGTGTTAAACGAATTATTTTTCTCTGCATGTATTAGTCTGAGAGTGTGCGGGTGGTGTGGGTGTTTTGCGTGGGAAGAAGCACTTCATGGAGTTTTTTAATGTTTACCTTTATGTGCTTATATATAAAGAATGATTCACAAAAAGGTATTGTTAAACCATTTCAGCTAGTCAGCACAATAGTTTCTTTTGGAAGAGCAACAGCCAAAATGGAATTGAAAATTACGGTAAGTTCTGTGCTATGAATACAGTTTGTAAGTGCCACGTTCATAAAGGATTATCGTTTTTAGTTCCTGCTCAGTGCACTTCTTGTCCTGCTAGCCATTGGGTTTACCGAGGGTGGAGGGTATGTGTGAAATTTAATTACCAACAATGCTTTAGTTCATGCTTTCGAGTATTTTTTTCTCTTTTTCATAGACACTATAAAAAGAAAAAGATTATCATACACATTCCGGTGAAGCAACATAATCATAAGCACACGCATACTCAAGTGAAGAACGTCCATCATCACCATAAGCCGATCGTGATCAAAGAGGAAAAAGTTATAAAACAGGAGATCCATAAACCGTACAAGGTAAAGGAGGAGGTAGAACACGAGCATTTCCACCACCACTACAAACACGATCATCCAGAGATTGTAAAAGAGGAACACGAGGAGCATGAGGAGCACCATAGTTATCATCATCATGACAAACATGATGCCGGGGTATACGATAGACGCAATGAACAATTGCCCCAGGACCACTTTAATCCTGTTGGCCGTCATGGTTACGAGCAATACGAGCGTGATAGTGAATACTAAATCCAAACAGTAAGGTGATAGTAGATAAGTGAATGATTTGAAAAAAAAGAAATGTTTATGGGTATGGCAAACCAGTGATTTTTTGAAGTTTGTGGAATCATGTTTCGACTGAAATAGTGCAAAAAGTCCAATAGATAGAAATTGCTACAATAAATTTTAGTAAATGCTATGTAAACGTTTCACAAATCATAAAAGTTTAACAAAAAAATGACGAAAACAAAGACATTGTAACGAAAGAGTCGTAAAACGACGAACCCATTGGATTTTATGTTCTTATAAAACTACTGTTCTTACTGATGTTAAAAAAATATAAGTATAAGTATAAAATATTTCTATGTTCATCATACAAAAGTAAAAAAAATAAATAAAAATATATCTTAATGAACCTATAAAAAACACCAATCAATCGAAAGCTTACTCAATATATGCTAAACTGTTTTAATACAATTACAGTTATTAACCGACAAACAACAATATAATTCAAAACAAAGACATGATAACACTATAACTCTATACACGAACAAAATCACAATGATTGCATATATGTTTAAGATCAAATCCACTCATTTCCACAATTTAAATACCATGCAAATGTATATTTCATATAAATAATGCATAGAAATTAGCATAATTCGAGAAAACGAACGAGCGCACAATTACTGTTAATATAGTCGAGTTATCATTGCTTATATTTATTTTATTATATATATAGGTACAGTTTGTATATTATAGCAAATAAACATCAAACAATATGCGCAAGTCGAATGATTACATAGCTGGCGGATATTTGCAGGTGAACGAGATACATTTGACTGGAATAGTCAGTAAAAATAATTGCCAGAAAAATTTACAAAAACCCACAGATCGTTATGCTAGCACATATAGGTAATTAATAATTATAGAATTACGCGCATAGAGTTGCGTTCGTCGATACATCGAGTTTCTTTAATTAGTACCAGGAGATATGCTGTTCATGCCAAACGAAAGCGAACGTGCAATTTTGTTCGGTTTATTACTGTATATCTCACTTTTTCCTGAATTTATTTATACATAAAACACATATATTCAATATACATAACACATATAGATATATACAGAAAATATAGCGTTAATTGAGCTATACACTTTTATATTCAAATAAATAAATAATTGGTGTTCAGTGCGCGAACTAGCTTGCTTTCTTCGCAACAAGCTACAATGTTGATTGAAATTTACATCAATATTGTTTCAAGTACAAATCGTATGTAATTGAGTATTCGATTTTAATGTTGATATTACATATTATGGTGATATGGAATTATACATTTTTGTTGCAAGGCTTTATATATGAGCACTCATAAAATACTAAATACAAATAGACTGAATTACATAAATATACAATCGTTGACTATCATATAAATATTATTTACTACGGCCAATACAGAAAATCAACCACGAGGATTTGAGAGATATTTTTTCAAAAAATACATTATATTACTATAATTACTATATCTTTTTAGAGGGACTCCATCAAACACCAAATTAGGTAATTATTGTTGGACAAGGATTATTTTCAAATTAAATGTTTTTTCATATCAAATATAGATATGAATTGATATGAATTATAGAAGAAAGTTCAATAACATTATGTTATGAAAAACTCAGAAAAATATAACTTCAGATATAACCTAAAATACCATCATCTTAAATATGTTGCATAACTACTATGTTGTAGAGTGGGCGTATACATCTTAAATAACCAGACACAGTCGCGTGCATTTGCGACCAAAATTATGATTACAATAATTTTACATTCATTTCCACGGTCCGCAGACGAGTACATCCGATACACCACCACACTGCGCCGCGCCGCGTTCGCTGTGTCCAGACCAAGTTACATAAACAATCTCAGTCTGTCTCTGTAAATACAGTTATACACGTTAAACGTATTTAAATACTATATATAGGCACATGCCGCAGAGGTACTCTCTTCGAATTACCGTCATTCCATAGTTTACAGTCTTCACTATACCGAAAGGTAATATATATAATTTGGAAAACTGAAAAAAATGAAAGCAATTTAAATCAAATTACTGTAACAATGCGGTTACAATATGCGTTTACAATACAACACATAAATAGACTGCAGCCGATTGTAATGTAGATATAATAAAAATTAACCGCTGTTTGAATGTGAAGTGCATGTGCGTTGTGCGTGTATGTGTGCGCGTGAGTACATTTATAATGGATATATGTTCACTTATACGCATATTTAGCTGGGTATTACTTTGTTGAGTTAAGATATGTCTATGAAATGATCGTACATTTGTATAGGAAGTTTATACCTTACTAATTTAAACAATATTAAAAATAGTAAAGATTATATTTTTTATATACAAAGAATAAAATATTTTTTTTTAAATTTGCATTTTATGGCCACCCTGTCTAAGCAAGAGTGTGCCAGGCGAAAACTTTGTCGATTTCCGATAAATGCTCGATATATGCCTGCACATAAACACCAGCATTATCCATCGTAAACATAAAACATATGAACATTCTCATAAATTATATAGCAGTGCGATGCATTTCGTTTTTACCTTTGCTGATCGGTTGTTATTATAGTTGCTCGCAAGTTGATTTCATTGCAATCTAAGTAAAGCAGGTGACTATTACTTTAATTATAACATAATAACATTACAATTACTATGACGACCATTAATTACAGAGTGTTTTTATGGTTTTTATTTGGTTTAATGTGTTTTAGAATCAAATCGTAATTTAACAAGCAACTGTAAACTAAACACTAACCAAATATTTTTATTTTTTAAATTTTATGTTTTTTCGAATAACAAGTTTTAACTCGATCGTATAAAAAAGTAGGTTAAAAAGTTGTCAATAGATATATTTCTCGGCATATACATGTCTATATATGCATACAAATATTTAAATATTTTTCCAATTGAAGTTAATTAAAATATTTTAAGAAAAGTAACATCATCTATTTTCGTTTCTGCAGCAAAAAATTGCTGAATATAAATCGGCCTTAGGCAGTTTTTTTCGTAAAAAATATTTGACTCGGTAAAGGTAATGATTTTGTTTTATTAATAATGATAATTTTCATTTCATTTATTTAAATACAACAAACAGATAAGTTAAATTCTATCATAAGCTTGCTAAAGTTTTGTATCAATAATGAAAACAATCAAACAAATGGCACGGCGAAACTCGATTCCAGGAGGCGATAAATTCCTGAAATTTTGTATTAATTGAGTATATCTATTTTTCAGCTTTTTTAAGCATTATCAAAATACCTTTTATTTATCAATCTTTTATTTTATTTTAGTTGTTTTAAATAAAATATAAAAATATAAGTATTTTTTTTAAAGTTATTATATCAATGTACTCTTCCGTTCTATTGATCAATCATCGTCTTCATAATATTGTTTTTGCACAATTTTTCAAAGTGATTACTTATATAAGTGGATCAGAGGACATTGAAACTTTGAAAATACAACTAAATTTTGGTCTGAAAATTTTCATCGTATTTGAAAGACTATAACTATTCTATGTTTCTGACTTTTTGTGCTATTTCCGACCACTCTCCTGAAGGTAAAATATCTAATTGACCCATTGTTTTTATTACCAAATTCTCGTTTTCGTATGTCTATAATTAATTCAGTTTCTTATTTCAATTCAGACTGAATTCGTACTTTTTCATTTGTACAGTTTCACTATTTTCTGGCATTAAACCCTCTAATTCGCCTTTAAAAATAGACCTATCTAGAAAATGTTAAGAACGTGTTCCAACCGTGTTAAAGACGGTGTGAATTTGTATCCTACTGTATCCTATGTTTACGGGCCACGATCTACATTGTGAATTTATAAGAGCGCCTCGGTGACTTCAATCCGAAACTGGAGTTGCTGCATACTCTGGTAGCTACGATTAAAATGATCACGCGATGCCCGCTTGTACTGCGTAACTTCCAAATATAAAGAAGTATTAGTTTATGGCATCCAAATGAAAGAAATGAATAAGTTTCCAATTTTGGATGTATGACATGGAGCCAAATCTTGTTGAAAGATTCGGCAGCAGTGTTTTTCCATCAATTTTAGCATTGGAACAGCATTATTCATCAACACATCAGTATACTGCGCCGAATGTATCATCCCAACAACTGGTCATAATGGGCCAACACCATACCAATTAAAGCAGCCCCAAAATATTTGTTCAATGGGTGTGTAACAGTTTGAGCAATGTGTTTTGTTTGTATTGCGTCATATTAAAAATAAATTTTTGTCCAGTCGGCAACTGTCCAGCATTTATATTTTTTGGGCCATGCCAATCTTTTGACCTTCATTTTTGCCGTTAATAACGTGCAGTTCTTCAAACTTCCAACTTCCGATCAATATCAATTCCAGCATTCTGTAAATCAAACTTTAGTTCGGAACTGGTCTTTGTTGGATTATTGATGCTATTTCGTAGCAACATATTGTCGTCTCTTTTAGTGGTCTTTCGTTTTCGACAACATTTGCCCTTCCGTTTGGGCGATGTGGACAATTTGTTTGAAGAAAGGCGTATACATTTATTTACTTAGCAATTTGTCTCTGAGTCATAGTCGTGTATTTACTCATCGTAATATTTTTTTCACGAACTTTTACCGTTAAGTCCATTATTTCAAAATTTGTTTTATTAATATTTGAAATCGACTGAACTGAACTGAACTAACTGCGATTTTAAGTGTTACAAAAAAAATTGTACAAAATTGATGATGATGCAATATGTCAAAGGTATTGCATGACCAACATTGTTTTATTTGGTTTGTTTAAAATAGACTTTTAGAGTATTTGAAAAAAAGGTTTTTTTTAAAACAATACGTTGTTCACAATACTGTAAAAGCAAAGCGTGTTTGTTTCCCGCGTATGAACATCTTGAATCCATGTTTGCCATAATACGAGATCATTTGTTCATTGATGCTCAAATGGTGCGCAAACACACCAAATTGCATAAACTTCCTGTTCAGAATTTCGTTGATAGGTGTTTTGCGTCTTTTGCGAACTTGTCATTTACATCTTGTTCATCATTCTTGCACACATGAAAATTCGATTTGATACGCATGAATCTATCGCGTGTTATATACATCTTCACCAATGGACTTCCGAACGAGGGTTTTTCTGACCAATAACAACGAATCGATGGCAATGAATTGTACACCGACGGGTACGAAAACGCACCAAAAAAAGTTTTTTTCCCAAATTGTAACTACTAGATGAAAATATATTGATATATTTTTTTTATTCGTTATTATCAATTTTTGATACTTTATTAAAACGTCAGAATTTTAAGTTTGTATGTAACTTTTTTATTTGAAGTAATATTTAAAAATAAAATACAAAATCAAATAAATGATTTTTTTCATCTCCTAAAAAAGGAGTTACTTAACTTAATTTTATTTTTTATTTTTTTATTATGACTTCAAATAAAAAAGTTTCATACAAACTTAAAATTTCTCACACGCCTTTAGCGATGAAGTTAATTTTTGGGTGAACGGGCAAATTTTCCGGATTTTGGACGATGCCAATCGACATGAGTTCTACCAATTATCAATGCATCTTTAGAATTTCATTGTATCGTATGGATTGTGGTTACGATAGCATTGCCATCAACTGTAACGACAGAAAACACTATACCGATCGTTGACAACTAATTTTTGTTGTCCCAAATAGAATTATATGAATAGGCCACTGATATCGTTCGATTTGACTCCGTTAGACTAGTGCGATTTTCTTAAGTCGCGCCGGGTATATGCTAATAAATCGAAAATTACCGTTGCCTTAAAGGTCAACCAATGCCATCGGTCAAATTAAGAGTGATATATGCGCCGGAGCCATCGAAAATAGTATATAAAGTTTCAATGTTAAATCTAGTGATATTTTTAATTGAATAAAAATAAATATTTAAATAAAACGTTACTAAGTTTTTAGATGTCTCTTTGATTTGGTTAAAAATTATTTTAAAAAATGAAACATATAGCAAATCTAGCAAACTATTAAAAACCATTTCACTTTCCTGGAACCCACTGATCCGAATTTCTCACAGTACAATTTTTAATTGTACCGCGTGAAGCATAAAATATGAATAAGACAATATTTCCGACAACATATCATTACACATTTACAATATATAGTTTTGAGTTTCGTAATAATAATATACTATTCAAAGCGCTATCGCATACCGATCGTATATTCGCACATAATTCATGTGTAAAATGCTCTCAAAAATAAGGAAAACTATCTATACACGCACGGCTCTGTGAGCTGCCGGAACAATGGCATTTCCATCGTGCGCCCACTTACGCGTGTCAAAGAAACGAAACAAACATCTATATATGAGTACATATATGTGCGTGCATTGTTTTGGCAAACGCAGAATCAAAGCGCGTGAGTGTAATTTATACGATGCTCAACGATTAAAATGCAATTTCCTTACAAGACGCCCGACACCATACAAGTGAAATACAACATGATAATTAGAATGTGAATTTGTGTGTACGCGACGCGTGCGATCAGACATTAGGATAAGCACAATTATCGAATGCATTTATATCTGAGCTATAAGATAATGCAGCTGAGCCCGAGAAGATCATGACTAATTCGTTTGCGAAAACTATAATCATGCTTGCAACACACAACACATGCATTCAAACATATATGCACTCGCCGAATCATTGTTTATAGGTGTATGTGTGTATAATGTGTATATTATTTTATAAGATTTCAATAAGAAGACAACAACTGCAGAAAAAGTGAGCACATTTTCTTCGCATGAATAGAAATAAAAGATATTGTGGAAAAGTAATGGGCTTTCTTTGGCTACATATATTGTCTTGAAAATGAAATCAATCTTCTCATGCTCCAATGAGTGCACCAGAAGCGTAAATGCGTAGCGATATGCGTTTGTATGTGCACTGTGAGTTTGTATTTGTGTATACTTAGACATATAATATACCGTAATATTTATTGTGTAGACTATTGTATGGTCTGCCAACTTCATGTCAGTGAGTGTGCACTCGAGTATCGCATGTCTTATGCCGATATAAGGTTGCAGTTTATTAAGAGTTTGTCACTTGATGTACATCCGTCGACGCGAGTGCAAGCAGCAGCGTAACATACACATAGAGAACAAAAACGTTATAGTTTAAAACACGCTATCGTCGTGTGACATTGTTTTGAGTGTACTTTCGATTACGCGCCAGACAAAGTGGATAATATAAATATAACAACTATTGGATATCGTTATAGACTGTCTTTGCAATTGTGAACAGGAAGTGAAGTGTTTTAAAATGCTAGGAAAAGTGGTCCTGTTGTTGGGCGTTTGCATTGCAGTTCAGGTACTCTCCGTGCTGGCGGGAAGCTCCAAAGAACGGTAAGTCAGTTGTCGCTACGCTTTCCCAAACAATATTCTGTCAATATTATTTTTTTTATATAAAACCACTGTTTTTAATTTACAGTGTCCATATAAAACTGCACGTGCCAGAGATAATCCAGAAGCACACACATACCCGCACCATCTACAAGCATCATTACAAGCCCAAGAAGCACATCACGCACCATCATAAGAAATCCTCGTCGCACGCCCGTCACGATCCGATGTTCAAGTTCGGCAAGAAGCCTGTCTTTAATCCAGACGAATATAAGCCAAAGTTCCTTACAAAGTTGCCCGACTACAAGACCTCCATGACCATGCACGAGCCCGAAATCGTAACCGGCTGGCACGAACACTTCGAGAAAACCAAACCAAAGAAGAAGCAACACAAATCACGCAAGAACAACAGCTACAAAGTGCTCGAGCATTTGCCCGAATTGCAGTTCCCATCGCCAAGTACTTTTACCAGCTTTCGAAAGCCCACATACGCTGCCTTTAAAGCGGCACAGCACGAAGAAGAAGATTCAAGCGAAGAGTCCCATCATACGCCAAAGTTCATGATTCTAGATAGCTCGTTAAGTTTTGGTGGCTCTGCCGAGAAGCAGCAGCACGGTGACAGTGAGTACGCATTGTCTAACATTAACTCGAAGTTCAAGAGTCCCAAACTCATGGCCATAACCGGTGAGGATATTCGTATTAGTCCACCTCTTCCGACAAACTTTAAATGGGGCTATACAAAGGAATCAAGTGCCGAAAGTACACCGTTTCAGTGGCCACATACTGGTGCCTCGGTACTCGAGCAAAACTATTCTACGTTGCCGCATACAGCGAGCACTAGCAGTGGTGCTTCTGCTCCCGCTTCAGACTCCTCCGACGAGTTTCGTCCCATGGATTTCATATCACTTCGATCAACACGGAGGCCGGAGCTCGATGAACATGCAAGTGCACAGTTGATGCGTGACTCCCGGCGAAAACGCGTCGGAAGTCAAAATTTTACTAAACTGAAGAATAGCAATCGTCTCAATAGTCCTTCGCATTTGCACACGAGTGTATAAGCAATTAAGCTTACGCATTCTTTTTTGTTATCCTGTTATTCTGTTATTCTGTTATCCTAGTTTCTAGATTCAAAAAAATATTATTTTTTTGTTCCTCTTTCAGATATATAAAAAGCATTTATTTATTTTGTGTGTTATGTTGCAGGGTTAAGTTGTTTAATTTTAGTAAAAACAAAATAAAAATATAAAAAGAATTGTGTTTTATGGATATTGACATGCGATTAGATTGGAGGGGAGCGGAATTCAGCGCGACAGCGCAGAACCGCGAAGTAAACACATAATCTAAAGAGATTCTTAAAATTCAGTTGGCATATCTGTCCTCTATACTGACGTGATGTTAGAGCGTATATTTAATTTAGTTTGATGGTTTTGTTCATGTCATCTCAATAAGTCCGTGGATAAAAATATCGAACAAAGACTTTAATTTGATTTTGAACATGAAATTTTGTGGGCGGTATCGCTGCAATTCGTCGCATTCTTTTTTGTTATCCTGTCTTATAAGGCTATCATTGTGCCAGAAGCAATCTGGGAGAAAAGAATTCACGTCGAGAACTAAAGTTGATTCCGAAAAATATATTTAAAGATTGACTGAATGTTTTCATCGACCGCAATATCAATATATAACAATAGGTAGATTTGTTGATTTAAAATCGTTTTCAATTATCGCTTGCACGTCCCTTCTAAAAAACCCGAATGGTTTGTTTATTGAAAAATGTCTCGTCTGAAATTCGCTATACTGCATGTTGATGGTGTCTCCCCCAGAACACACTAAAATTTAGGTCAAACTTTGTCCTCTTCTCTTAAAAGGGAGAGTAACCGGCAAATGTTTTGTAAGTGTTGTGGGGTTTCTTTAAGGAAGATAGGGTAACCCACATAAGAAATCATTTTCTGACAGCAGTGGATATCTAGGTAGGATCCAGCCTCAATATATGGTCAGACATTCCAAGAGGAAATTAGTTGTGTCCAAAAGTTTTGTCATTATGGCTACATTAACCGATTTACACCAATCAATATATAAATAAATTGTTTGCACGTTAAAAAAGTGAATGAATCCAATTTTGGTTAAGAAGGTCTTGATCGTGTAGCGACAAATTTTGATACACATTTTCGAAAATTTATTTCTACTTGGTTTTATGTTTGTTTCGATTTTTAATTTAATTCGATTATTATAAAATTATTATTTATAAAATATATATAATAATAAATATAACAAGTAATTTGTATGTATATTATTTTACACATTAGAATATCATCTCATTGGATCCTGTAATCCCTTGTGAGACATAGGGCAAGTGTGCGATGCCGCACATCGGATTCATTGACCATTACGGGTTCACACGAGTGGTCAGGTCGTGCTAATGTGCTCTTTGTGCAGTGATACTCCTATTGGAGCTATTGTGCACTAACACTCACAACACATCCCCGATGATTAGGAGTCTTAATTTGCCCTGACGCGAAATTAGAATATAATATATTATATATTATTATCATAAGCAGCCGAAACTTAATTAAATCATTAGAAAAAGGTGCAGATACCATTTTAAAAATACCACGAATATTATTGCCACAATCACACTCCTTTACAAATGAGTCAAAAAAATCTTCAGATTCTAAACTTTTAAGGGATTCGGATAAATACAAATGAGTGATTCTTTTCAGAGTCACAAAGAATATTCTCAAAATTTGAACACGCAACATGTGATGTATATGAAAATAGACTCAAAATGTTTTTTTCTTCACCAATACTAAATTTAAATTGGTATAACTGTCAGAATAATGAGCAAACGAATTCCTTATTCTTATTTTTTCGGATTCTAGCAAAATGAGCGATACATTCCAAATATGTCCTCAAGCTTATTGTTTGTAAGCTAATCTAAAAATGATTTTAAAAACATAAACCGAGAATGGTAAAGGTCTTTGAAAAACAACATAAAATCATTCCGAGATCGAATTCCCTTAAATAAACTTTTTGTATTTACAATATTCCACCAATTTCTGATTATTTGAAGAAATTCAGCTGTATCTGACTATCTTGTCATTATAAAAATCTCGTACATTTTGACGCATTTACGAGATTTTTATAATTACAAGATAGTCAGAAAAGTCAAGACAGCTGAAGTTCTTTAAATAAAGCGTGTTTAATTTCTTTGGTGTTCCAATCAGCAAATACCAATGTGTTATATAGAATTCGAAGATTAACCCAATTATTACGAATATTTTTGTAGCAGTAACAGTATCGAACATCAAATATATTTATTTTTTTAAATAAAGGATTAGGGAAGAAGTATTCTGTATATATCTAAAACATATTCTGAGTAATTATATTATTGTCTGTTATGATGGCAAATACTTGAAAACCTTGGTTTTTATAAAGTTGATTGCTAGTAGACGAACTAACTGGTGTTAGTGCAGCTTCTGAATTTTCTGCATATTATTAAAATATTTAGATTTATACTGTAACCCAATTTTTATATACATTTCGTCAATCAGTAAAAAAGACATTTTTTTGTTTGAAGACTTTGGAAACATGAAACATTAAATAGTGTTCATTTTTTTGACTTTGGAGATACATGAAGCGATGATAAAATACATCGCAAATAGTTTTTATGAGGTAAAATACAAAATTATTTTAATAATTGGTAAGTAGCAGGAGATTGTGAAAATAATAAAAATCAAAGAATAATAGTTTGCGTACATGTTTACGATTTTAAGGAGTATAAGGTTTACCTGATCAATAAATATATTTAATAGTTTTTCATATATTCTATCAAGATCGTTCTCGGCAACCAAATTCAAATTTTGAGATGCTTTCTTGACTAAACTATTCACTATATCACACTCGTTTGCATCCTTAAATCTAACCAACATATTTTCTATTTCAGACCCTCCTTAAATTCATGTCGGATTGAATCAAACAATTTAATTCCTTATTCTTGATTTCACTAGAACAATACGGACTTCAAAATCACTGCCGTGTAAATTAAAAAAAACATCACACACTGATAATCCTGGTGCTCTAAATATCCATTTCCATAGATCTTCTTCAATAATTTATTCTTTAAATCCTCAAATCCTGCTATAGTGTCTGCTTCAGAAAAAATCTTTATATTTTTTCTTGATTCCGAAGGATTTTCTGAGTACGTAACGCAGGTGACCCTGCTGTTACTGTTTGTTACTGGTTTTGATAAGTACTTCGGGCAACTAATTTATATTCATCATGTCAAATGCAAACTGGCCACCACACAAACACACAGGTTTACTAGGTTTCGGTTCTATATTCTTCAATTTTCAATTATTCAGAAAATTGGTTACAATCATCCGAAGTCAAATAATCGCCGTTTTGTTTGATGACTAGTTCCCAACGAGATGATAACTTCATAATGACCCGCTTATAGAAACTAGCTTCCCTATTGGCAAATAACTCGGAGAGCCAATTATCACAGGCCTTTTTTGTGGCCAACTTCCGACTACCAAGCTCGTTCGCCATGGACAGAAACAGGTGGTAATCACTTGG
>JANSTU010012623.1:0-15141 GCA_027564075.1 Bolitophila hybrida | reverse complement strand
TAATAGCAAGAGGAACCTACTGATTTAAAGTGCAACATTCGAAAAACACTTCGGTCTGCCGGCCGGGATTGAACCGGCGACCTCACATAAGTCAGGCCAACGCATTAACCCACTCGGCGGCTATGGCTATGGCTGTGAGACCAGCAAAAAATAGCAATTATGAAACATGATCATGCCAGTATAGCTCGATAGTAATAACAAGATTTTCAACGGCTCCAGAGATTTGAAAAGGTGTGTTATTGGGACTGTGTAGATATGTTTGGATCACATTTCGTTAAGGCGTAATTACAAAAGCTTGTGTTTTTGAACATTTAAAGAAGATATTTCAGCAAACTCTCCTAATATAATGTAATAAAAAACAAATGTCTTGATATTTTTCAAATATTATAAATGCTTGTTCAAAGTAGTCCACTTACTTCTGAGTCGATACGATGACAGCGATTGAAATGTGATCGGAATGAGTTTTTAAGGTCATTCACCGGAAAAGCCTTCAGAGTTTTCAGCAAGGCCACCGTTATTGTGTCCACATCTTCAAAATAGCATCCTTTCAGATGTATTTTTTGTTTCGTGAATAGGAAAATTTCGCACGGAGCCAAATCAGGTGAATACGGTCACAGAATCATGTTTTTGTGCTAAATAATAGCGCGCACGAGTGGCATTTTGGGCGGATGCGTTGTCATGCAGCAAAGTACAAATCCCTCGATCCTGGACGAATACGGGTGATTCTGGATAATAAACGCTTCAGAACATGAAGATAAAAGACGGCATTGACCGTCGTGTCAGGTAGAACGAATTTTTGGTGGACCTTTGCCCTTGGTAGAAATCTAATGTTTTTTTATTTTATTTTTAATTTAAAATATATATAATTTTTTTTTAATTTTTTTATTTATTCTTTTATTTTTTAAAAATTAAACGAAGTATGACCAATTTTACCGAACTTTACAGAAGAAATGGCACATTTCGTTACAAATTTTTCATCGACAAAATTAAAAAAAAAAAAAAATCAATATTAAAATAAACGATTTGATTTATTTTTATTTTTAGTATTACAACACTTTCGTCCGTCATGCAGCTGATGTCAACACTCAAAAGGGAAAGTGAGAAAAAAACTAGAGGAACTAAATGCAAAGACACTATCAGAATTTAAAAAAAAACAGCTCCGACATTTATTGAGTTTAGATTTTCTTAAAATTTCGAGATTTTGTCACAATCTTTCCTTAGGCTGAGAAGAATATATGTAAAACATTCCAACTTTAAATACTTTTTTTACTTTTCTCAATCTTCCTTATAGAAAAAAAATAATTCATATAGCATTTGGCGGTAACAGGTACACAGTGTGTTAGTTATGCAAAAACTCATTACACTTAAATTAATTGATGCTCGAACAACAAATTAAAATCAATTTTGCTTTTTAAAACACAATACAATTTATCATATATATTTTACGCCTGTCCTAATTAGGTAATGTTCAATATCAGTATATTATATTCTTCACCCTTTATTAAATTATTCAAAAATATTTTTTTTTAGTTTTTCTCCATAATAAAACAATAAAAAAATATTTATTATATAATTTAAAAAAGACCAAAGATAAGACTGGTAGTTTTATCTTATACATGTAATGAAAACTGGCGGAGGGGAGCGCATTGTAGACTCTTGCTATTTTCTAACGTGGTACGTGAAAACATTGTTGCAGTCAGGACAACTGTGAAAATTGACCAGGGCAGGCGACGTCCGGCCAGTTGAAAGCTATACTGACAGACGCAGGGACTTTAAGCGTCTCCATCCCAAGCCGAGCTCAGTGCAACCAGTCGCCACGCTGTGCAACTAGTAAAATAACTGGTAGAAGTATGTGTCTCGCAGCCCCAGAGTCTCTGCCCTGTCGACGAGGTAAAAAGTCAAATTGGCGACTAGAGTGGAGCAGTACTAGCAGCACCACCCGGCGGTGTGTCACGTCACAAAATAACTCGCGCGCCACAGAAAACAACAAGATGATAAAGAATTGTTTTTTTTGGAAGTTGGAAGAAGTATTAATAAACTTTAGTTGATTTTGTTGTTTGAAAAACCATGATTGTCAGAAGCAAGTATTTCCCACATAAACTCATACACAAAGATGTGTATTGCAGAAGCTGAGCACAACAAAGTATTCTCTACAAATTTTAAACCAATCGCACCGTTATTTTTAAGTAGCTTGAAATGGAGCCGTGTCGAACGCATACAAGTACGACCGGTAGCGGCAGTTGTGCGCTCGACTACCTCAGGGACACTGCCTTGCCAAAGGAAGTCGTAGATGCAATAAAAACTATTTACGAAAGTCTTTTAATCGAATTGTTGGAAAGATGCATTGGAGGATTCACACAGAACAGCAACAAAAGTTTTAACCAAAGCATTTGGAAGATTATGCCGAAAACGTTACCTGAGAGCTTTAATACCGTCATCATAACCGTTTGTCATTAATTATTTTAATGTGTGATCAAAATAAGAGCTTTTTTGGGAGTCATTACTGTTCCTTTTCCCTTAATACGACATGTCGTTACAGCGGTCGACATCGCACAACCTACAAGTTATTTAAATAACCGATGAGATTATGACATGTGCTTAAATATGAAATGTATGCACTAGCAGTAGTAGATTGAAGAGCATTTCCGGTTGGAGGAAAAATATAGGTCAGCCCCAAACAACAGATGGAATGAAAGTTTGCGCACGAGTCAATTTAAAAGTGAAACGATCAGGGCGGGCACTTGGACTCGACAAAAATACCGGCTGTCAGAAAAGGAACCAAATTCTCCTAAAATGTAATCTTATAAATATTAAATTAGTGATAAAATTGATAAATTAACTTTACTAGATCCGAAGTAATTACTTTTCATAAAATAAATCCTGGCCAGTTTAGAAGGTAGTATATGTGCAAAAGCTTTAACAAAAAATATGTATTTATATTCTTATAATGATTCAATTGTAATATACAAAAAAACTATACTCTAGTAAAATACACAATAATAAGTACCTACAAATTATCATAAAATGTCGTATCCGCACAATATATAATCGATTTTTTGTGCATTATTCAGGTAAGCATACAATGAAAATTACATAAGCAAAATATAAAATATGTACATATATACATCGTATAACTTCCAGAACATGAGTAAATAATGCTCATTGACTACATAAATTATACACACATACCACGTAATAGTAAACGCATTCCGCATGTGCGCACACGTGCACCATTCATAAATTCAAATTATTTCATTTATATCGTAATATTCTTCTGCATTGAAATTATCACAAACAAAAAAACGCATTAAAACTGTAGTCAAACTAATAATTAACTATTTTAAAAATAATTATATCCAAACGTTTAAATATACATATATCATACGCACATATGTTAAATCTATATACAGTTAAAACTACTTTTACTTTTATCTTATTATAACTAACTGCATTTAATAGTACACATAAACTGAATAGATTAAACAAAAACACACGCACACATATTTATATTGAAAACAAGAATATTATAATAAACAATTAAAAAAACTATTGGACTGAGTTACCAGTATTGCAAACGCAGAGAACATAGATTCGCACTTGTGTAGTTGCATATATTATAATAATATAAAGATTAACGGTGCATAAGCGGTGCAGATCTTTA
This sequence comes from Bolitophila hybrida, assembly GCA_027564075.1. NCBI lineage: Eukaryota > Metazoa > Arthropoda > Insecta > Diptera > Mycetophilidae > Bolitophila > Bolitophila hybrida. Next base: position 11,480 of record JANSTU010012623.1, on the reverse strand, counting down.
AGTTCCCACACGTACTTTACATGTTATTGTTGTACACAACTCTATAAGCCAATTCACTCAGTCGACACGGCTGATCTAATTGCATGTATCTAGTCGAGACATAAATTACCGCGTGCACCGTAATTGGATCATTTAACACGCTTACTTCAGTATACTATATACAGTATATGTCTATATGTCTCTATATATTCAACGATCAGGTGAATATACATGAATTCGCATAAATATTATTTCGTATGAGAACGTGCGATCATACAGTCGGTTTTCAGCAACTTATTAATTGCGCAAAATTGCGGTGAGCGATCAAATGAATTTCGAAGATCGTGATCATTATTCTTTCGTTACGTATAATAAAATCTATGTGTAGCACCGTGAAATCTAATGAGCAGATTATACTATATTTTATATATTAGCACATATTCATTTTGTTTGACTATAAAGAACAAAAAAAAACTACTTAAGATTTGAGAAAATGTCATGTAAAAACTTCACACACACAGTCGAATAATAGACGATCGCAAAGATCGCCTACAAGTGCAATAATTATATTGATATAACTTGTTTTGCATTAAACACATAATATACAAATTGAGTTCACCTCTCGAATCATTTAAATAAGACGACGTGCGATTTGTTTTAACTTTGATGGATCGATTTGAAACTATGAAAATCTTCAGATGTGAATATCGTTGAGTAATTGAGAATATACAATATATATACAAACAATTAGGGCGATTCAGCCTAGGTATATTTCGTATAAATAAAGATATAAAAGTAGAATCAAATTTAGTCATGGTTTTTTCGTGTGTGTGTGAATCGAACATATGATATGGTAATTAGGTACATTAATTATGAATAATTAAGATTGATATAATAGAAAGCTATATAAATCCTTTTTGAAACCACTTACGAAGCGGTTGTTTTTGACGGAAAATGGTAAATTGTTCCAGTTGTTTGTTGTTCATAGTCATAATCGATTGCATACATCACCATATTTTATTCATGTATTAGAACAAACATTAGATGTGCGAGTTGAATGACAAGGTATAAGTGTTTGAAATAGATAACTAGGTTTTTGATTATAGATTAATTATTTATTTGAGAGGTATAGATCAAAGATAGAACGAAAGAAGAATGAAAAAATAATATAAGCAAATACAAATAACACTATGCACAATAATTGTTTGATCCATACATCGGCAAATCAACAGTTTAGGGGCGTTGACGTAAAAAAATGTGTATTCAAAATTGAAATAGACCCTCTGAGTTACAATCATGTGTCAGATCGCTTCGCTCGCCCCGCTTTTTGAAAGAGAATAAATTATTTTAATAAAAACTAACTGCATACTTTTTTATTTTTATTTGTTTATTTGGTTGTTTTTCAAAAAACCGAAAATTTATTATATAACTTACGAAAAATCAAACTTAAAAGTACAAAGCAAACTCAAAAAACCTATACTAAAACCTTCTAAAAAATAAAAAAACACAAAACAAAACTCCTCAAAAAATACCGAAAACACGTCTAACGTCTACAATATCTAAAAATACTAAAAATACTATATTAATAAATATGAAAATAATATTAGAAATATAAGGATTCATCAAGATAGCGAAAATTGACTCTTTGAACATTTCTTTGGGAAATCATCCCTTGGGATGGCGGATAGAGGGACTTGAAATGACAAAAAAACACGAACTTTCGTTTTTATACATACGTATTTATGTTAAATATAAATATAAATATGAAAACATTCAAATATATTATTATGTAAACTGTAAAAGAAAGGGTTAGGGTTAGTTAGATGGTGTTATACTAAGGGTACGAATAAAGCGTCCAGTAATTAATTCAAAGCAAAAAAAATAATAATCTGCTCCAATAAATTAAAAAAACTTGAAACGAAAAAAAGTTGTGCTCATAAAAATTTAAAAATTTTCTCTAATAAATTTCAAAAAAGTGCCTGAAAAAATGTATGTGCACCAATAAGAAATAATTGCTCCTAAAAATAAAAAAAAAAATCAAATTTCAAATTTCAGCACATTTTTGAATTGTTATGAGGACAATTATTTTTTTCGGTGCACGTTTTTGAATTTATATGTGATCATTTTTGAATGTATAGAACCAAAAATATTTTGGGTCTCCGAGTTTTTTGCCAATAGGGAAGCGAGCGGCAATATGAAGTTGGCATCTTGTTGGGAACTAGTCATTGAACAAAACGGCGCATATTTGACTAAAATCGGATGATTGTAACTAATTTTATGAATAATTGAAAATTGAATAAAAATACCGCAGGTCTTTTTTGACACCCTATAACTTGGCCTATTATATGTGGGAAATATATTTTTCGTCTGATGGTAATTGCCTTCCCGAAAACCCTGAATTTTCCATCAATTCTCATCTTTTTTTTTTTGTTGTTTGTTTATTTGTTTGTTGTGTGTTTTTTGTGTGTATGTTGTTTGTTTGTTGAAAAATGGGTGAACTCTGTATAAAACTGTCTGTATTTTTTAAATATTTTCTTAAAAGAGCAATATAAAACGATATATAAATTTTATTTGTTTTACTAAGTTATTAAAAAAACTTCAGTTCGTTACATATAAATAGAGTACAAATCATAATCGAAAAAGGTTATTGATTTAGAATAACTGATCATTAATTTCATCAATTATCATATAAGTAAGTATATGATGGCGTTGATGATTCACGACTCCGAATATAAAATAGCAAGATAAATCTCGTCGCATAGAGATATCTCAAAAATATGCTCATTTGCCCTGCAAATTTGTCGCGTCAGGCAAATTAAGACACCTAACCACGTGTTGTTAGTGTAGATTGAGATCTACCGATTTCATGTAAATATTTTCATTTGTAATATGATGTTATTACTAACTTTCGTTTGATTATATCAATTTTCTGTCTTTTCTGGATGATTTTCATTGTAATGCACTGTTGTTCAGATGCTTTCTCAAATGTCTGCGCGTGTTGCATTAGAGGTCGTTTGAACTACGTACGATTACTAGTATGATGACTAGATGCACTAACATTTTAAAATAAATCGTCCACCGAGAAAAAATAATCGTCCACCGAAAAAAATAGAATGTCCACCGATAAAAAAACATCCACCTATAAAAGTAATTGCGTTCTAAAAAAATAAAAATATGTGCTCCAATAATTCTATAAATTCAAAAACGTGCACCGAAAAAAAATGTGCAGCAAAAAAAATTAGCTCAAAATTTTTTTAAAATGTGTTCCAATTTTCACAGGCCATTTTTCTGGCCATTTTCCGACTACCAAGCTCGTTCGCCATTGACAGAAACAGGTGGTAATTACGCGAGGTCTGGAATATACGGTGGATGCAAAAGAACCTCCCATCGGAGCTCCCGGAGCTTCTGGCGCGTCACCTAAGATGTGTGTGGTCTGGCGTTGTCCTGATGGAAGACAATTCGGCCTCTGTTGATCAAAGATGGCCTCTTCTGCGTGAGTGCTGCCTTCAAGCGGTCCAGTTGTTGGAAGTACAGGTCCGAATTGAGCGTTTGGCCATATGGGAGCAGCTCATAGTGGATGATTCCCTGCCAATCCCACCAAACACAGCAGAACCATCCTGGCCGTCAATCCGGGCTTGACCACCGTCTGGGCCGCTTCACCGCGCTTCGTCCACGACCGTTTGCGCTTCACGTTGTCGTAAGTGACCCACTTTTCATCGCCAGTCACCATCCGCTTCAGAAACGGGTCGATTTTATTGCGATTCAGCAGCGATTCGCATGCGTCGATACGGTCAAAGATGCTTTTCTGCGTCAATTGTATTATGCCGGACAATTGTTTTATGTTCAGTTTGAGCTTCTTTGTGAATCCAAGCTTCTTCAAATGGTTGTTAACGGTTTGATGACTCATGCCCAGCACTTTTATCGCAGTTTTCAACAACAGGCCATCCGGTGCGTGTCGCATCTTCGACCACCTCTACACCAGAACGAAAACGTTGAAACCATCATTGTGCGGTGGAAATGGAAACTGTATCGGGTCCATGAACTGCACACATTTTATTGGCGGCAATATAAATACAACTAGAACTACGCGCTTGCAACGACACCTAGCTAAAATAACGCAGGACTTTTTTGACACTCTTTTATATAGTATAATAAATAAAATTGTAATAACATTACCTTCATACATCCAATCCGGAACACCATTGTAAATAATACCGGCCTCAGCGTCATCGGTAACTCGATAAGACTGGTACGCCCTCGGTCCCAGACGATAGTAGATATCGTAGTCATGCACCATAACCAATGCGTGTCCCTTTCCACTAAACTGTGCATGATGCAAAAATGGCCACTCTAGATCATCCACTTTTGGTGAAAGAAGAATGCTCTCACTAAGAAAAAAATAGAAAAAAAACAACATATATACAATTTCCGCCCTTTTAAATTAATTAATAAATCTTTTTGCTGCCAAATTATTTCACATCGTTGCTCACAAACTCGCGTACAAAACTAATACAAAAACATAACGTTCATAATTTGTACGAGCTTTGGCTTGAGTTAATTGTTAATGGAAAAACTTTTCAAATGAAAGGCTGTTGCGTGCTTTTCGAAATGCGCACATTTTACATTGGAAAACACTATATAAAAATGAAAACATTTACTTTATAATTTATATATATATGTTTGTATAGTTTTAAAACTTATTCACGATAAGTTTCTCTTTACTCAATTTGCAAGAATATTCGCACGAACGATTTAAATTTTATCAGGCGGGTTTTTCGCAACACGATGTGACCTCACTGAACTATCGAGATTCATTTCATTGTGTGTCTGCATTTGTGTGAACTTCGCAATAAACTATGTTCGCAAATAAATGAGCTTCGGCCTCGCATTGCATTTGCATAAAATGCTAGTTTTTCCAAAGTATAAATTTGAATGCTCTCGATGCGCAAGAATATTGGCGCTGTGCGAATAAAACAAAAACGGTAAAACAAATAAACTTTTTTTTTTAGAGAATTCCTCGCATCCTGGTACTTTACTAGAGTTTAGTTTCGAATATATTGTTTTCGGGTGTGTTTGTGTTGTGAATTCTTTATTTTCTAGCATATAAGTTGAATAGAATTTTTCTAATTTGTTTAATTGAAAAAGTTTTCTTACATAGATGGATAGAGGATGCTTACCTGGTGTGTATGTCGTACACGGTGTACTGGGCAATGAACGAGTGACGAAAAAGCTTTTGGACATTGTGCGCCAGCAGCAGGTACTTTTGGTCGGCCGAAATCGAGAACTTTGCGGGTGCCATCGTTTTCTGTGCATTAGATAACAATTCATCATTTATACTATAATATTTTCAATTGTATGAATACTCACAAATGTTGTGTTCGACATGAGTACACGTTCCGATAAATTAGCGGCATTCAGCAAACTTATTCCTCCCCATTGGTTCTGGTACAGAAACTCTTCGGCTGCATATTGGTGATGGTAGAGAAAATTAATTAAAATACTGTTATAGATAAATATTCAATGTGATTTCAAGAATTTTCAAACATTGGCGACAAATAATATTTCGAATGAAAAGACCGAAAAACGGCAATGAACGATGTACAGTCGAATAGAGAAATGCTCAATTCGCTTGTGAAAATAGGAACGGAAATTACAATGGGTGGTGAAACAGGATATGTGGCGCCACATCGTATCGTGGTACGGGTTAGAGTGATTTCGAGTGAGAGATTCATGATAAATATATAAATCTGTATATAAACATAAAGTGCTTGTTGCGCGTTCTGTGTGTAGTGTCAACATAAGACGTTCAACAAGATACATTGAATGGGATAGTGTGTTTACACAGGCATAGACATACACCGACGGCTCGGTGGATAAGGGCGGCGGCAGAAGGCAAATGTTGACGATATAATTAGAAAGTTATAGTCATAAACGGTGTGAAGCCGAGAGCCTCATTCAAAGTTGTTTGGCCTTCGGATTTATGTTTTGGCTCAGCGGAGCTTAATGGTGCGACTCGTTTTATGTTTGTAGCTCGTAGTTTATTTACATGACAAGGCTTTTTAGGCAGCGCAAGCTTAGTAAAGCCTGTGTATAGTGTGTCATTATAAAGCCCTGTCTGTCTTTGAGATTTTAGGTTGTTGAATATATTCATGACAGAGGAGATTATAAAATTTGTCAATTTATAGTTCAATTGATAGAAAATATTTTTAGAATCAAGAGATGGAGGAAAGATTTATAAATGTTATAGGTTTTAGTTTTTTAATGTGCCGAGAATATAGACTGAGATATCTGCTTTTCGTTGACAAATTTAAGGGTTTATATACATAATTCGAAATACATGAAAACATATAAATTATACTATCATATGGTCCGCCAGTGTCAAATCATCAATGTGTACAAAAGCTCACAGAGTGAGGCAATACCAACTGGCTCTACCAAAAGAAAAAGGTGGACTTGGTCTTATTGATGTGGAGTTGAAATTAAAAGCCTTGTTTATAAAAAACATTCTATTTAAAAGCGAACGGTCTGGTCGTGGCGTACAAGATGACTCTATCTTCGTTAATAGAGACAAATACATTTTAAGCCAGTTTCTGAATAACACTCTAACTTTGGCTACAAAATTAAAAAGTGAAAACCCATCGCTCTGCAACACAAAACAAATAAATGAATATCTTCTGTTGACGAAACGAAATTTCAAGCCACCTATCTTAAACAAGTTTCCCAATATTATATGGCAGAATGTCTGGAAAAATGTGCACTACAACTGGATTCATTAAAATTAGAGAGCAAACCTGCACTGCATCATCATTGATATCCAATAAAATTAAGCTTAGGAGACATTAATAATGAACAGGACACAAATATACACCGGATCTTAAAATGCACGGATTCTAAAAATAACAACGACTGGATTCTGGAAATATTAATTAGACGACTTCAAATACCAGACGAACTTAGGAATCCCGGGAAAGTACTGCATTCAAATATTAAAGATGATCCGAAAATTCGAGATGTTTTATGGTTTCATGCGGACTTATTCATTACAACCTAACACAGAATGTCAGGAAGCTAAAGGAATTCAAGTAAATGTTAAGGATAGAATGACTAAATCTAAAACTTTTTGAATATTTTTTGAGTAATTGGAAATATTATTTTATTTATTGTTATTTGTAAAATTATGTAAAAATATAGAAAGTTAAATAAAGTTAATTCGTCGCAAAAATAGAGTGTTATCTTTAGTGTACTATTACAATTCCCTAGGTCACCATTCTCAACGCAAGGACACTTAAAGCTGATGTTATCTTTATCTGTGTTTTTTTTTGTATTGTTTTTTGTTGAATGTTTTTCGACGAATTGTTTTTCGATGATTTTTTTTAATGGCAAATCAGTCAGAACATAATAAATTTTGCGTTACTGGTTTTGTGGTGATATTGTTGTTGTGTTTAGACATTTAATCTGTGAGCTTAAATGCAGCAATATTTACCAGACCCCAAAGGTCAATAAAACAATAAAATTATGTTTGTCGCAAAAATGTATTATTTTTGTGGGCGATAAATAAAAAAAAATTGTTCCAATCTCTCGTAAGGGAGCGACCGACAAAATGTTATTGTTGTATCGATCGGAGGCACTCTCTTTAAGGTAAATAGGAGCAAAACCTGAGCGCTATATTGCATTTGATATGTCTGCTAGTCTATAGTGTTTAGCTATTATTTGTGCTTGTCTGCATGAGCAAGAGGTAATGGTCTCAGATGAAATCTGACTATTCATTCGTGAGTTATAGCATTTTGTGTGAAGCAACTTTTGTTTTTGAAAAAAAATGGAAAAAGTGATTTTCGAGTTTTAATAAAGCATTGCTTTTTGATGAAAAGAAATACAGTTGAAACCAAACAATGGCTTGATAAACATTATCCGAACTGTGCTCCATCGAGACAAACGGTAGAGAAGTGGATTGCTGAATTTAAATGTGGTCGTATCAGCACAAATGATGCAGAGCATAGTGGACGCCCAAATGACACTTTTATTCCAGAAAACATAAAAAGAACACAAATTGGTTATGACGATCGCAAATTGAAGGTGCACGAGCTTGCTGACATTGTAAAGATATCCCATTGGTAGTGTTTTTACCATTTTACACGAACATTTGGGTATGCGAAAGCTCTGGCAAAGTGGGTGCCGCGTGAGCTTACAGTCGACCAAAAACAACAACGAATCGATGCTTCAAAATGGCTTACCCACCCACCATATTCTCCAGAGTTATCCCACAACGACTTTTTACTGTTTTCAGATCTCAAGAAAATGCTTTCTGCAAAGAAATTTAGGTCCAATGATGAAGTAATCGCTGAAACTGAGGCCTATTTTAACGAGAAATAAAAATCGTACTATTTATAAAAATGGTATCGAAAAATTGTATGACGCTATAATCGTTGTATCGGCTTGGAAGGCAACTATGTTAAATATTAAAATCGAGTTTTGTGAAAATTTTGTTTGTTTTCTTAATTATCCTCAATAAGTCCGTAGGATAATTAATAAAAAAATCACTTCAATTGTTTAAACTACACACAAATTCTTTGAATAATATTTAAAAAAAAAATCATTCAGAATAGCTGTCCACAACATGACGATGGCATCAACATTTCCGGATTCCATGTGTCTTTTACTTGTACCAGCTTCTGTGAAAACAAATCTTCAAAACTTCCACGTAAAAGAAAAATTTACTATCAATGGCAAACCGTGCGTTTCAGAAATGGCTGCAGCTTTGAGATTTCGGCTGAGAATGCAATCACAGGCCTTATTTCCTACTAAACATCAAATAGCCCTTACAACTCTGGGTTTCCAAATGATAGCTAAACCATCCCATAAGCTAACCAAGAAAATGGATTTTCCTACTTTTTTTATAAATAATAATTGCTTATGCAAGCCATTCCACAATTATTTTATAGAACTTTATAGCTCAAAAAAAAAACATAATATAAAAGAAACGTAATTGTTTTTACTGACGGTATCTTGCGAACATTCCTGTCTGCTTACATATTGGCATGAAAATGCGCAAAACCAGTTCTCAGGGAAAATTCCCTGGCAAAACTATTCATTTAATATGTCCAGCTGGCGATATTTAACGCAAGGTGGCAAGTTGAGGAGTAAATCGAATGTAATGTTTTGAAGTATTATTGATACAGCCCAGTACCATGATTTAGTTCTGTCTAAGGTTGTAGAAGAGCTGGTTATGCGGAAAATTATTTGATCGCTAAGTTCTGCATATTCAGACCACGGTATCTTCAACCCATCGAGAAACAGAATTTGTTGATAAAATAACGTTATAGATTGTAATAAGTTTTCTGTAATTCCTGGACATTACAATAATTAATTCGGAGGAATTTTTATATATACAAGCAACGGGTTGACGCTCTTTCAACAAGCTTTTCCGGAACTCCAAGCTCGAATTCTCCATCCAGGTTTTTTTTTGTTGAGTGCAGGCATTGGACTTAAGTCTGATCAAAATGAAGGTTTTTCTCGAAAATAAATGCGGGTTTATTTTCAGACAATCATTTTCGGGTAAACTCAATGTTATGATGGTAAATCTTGTTCGAGATTCCACCTCCACGACCATCACCTCCATCGAATGAATAATTGTATAGAATGTCATAATTTTATCTCTACTCCTATAAATCGTGACTGTCTCTTAAATCAATCAATTATTTCCCCAGTTTTATTTTTTTTTATTTTTTAACAGATTTAATTAAAATACAATATAATTAGAAAACACAGCTACAGTGCTCTTCCTACAAATGTTACAGTAGCATAAATGCAAGGATTGAGAGTCTCAGTCATCTGATATGGAAAATATCTCCAAAGTCAGTGAGCGGCTGAAATCGTTGTTGAAATTGCAGCAAATGTGTTTAAAAGGTGATACGTAGTTTTTTTTGCAGCATTTGGAATAGAAAAACCCGAGTTTCGTTAAAAAAAGTCGGTGTAAAATGGGACAAAATGTTAAAATAAACTCTCTGTTGATTTATGTGTAGAAATAGTGTTTAAAATGTTAATTTAATTTAATTCGTTTTAGGTGCTTGTACCGATTCGTCAATTTGATTGCCGCAATTCCAAAAAAAATCGAGTCCGAATTCCAAATCCGTTTAGCCGAATGTCATTTGGCCGAATGTCGTTTGGCTGAAAGCCGTTTGTTGAAATCGCGCAAGCATTCGGCCACACGGCATTAGGCCACACGGCATTCGGCTAAACGGCATTCGACGTCGAGGGTAATATTTTATGACGATGAAATGATAAAATTTGATTGAGTTATAAGTGCTTATTAAAAAATATGCAGCACGCCAAAAGAACTTTCTTTGTTTTGTAGGCATGAAGATGTATATAGGTTTCCTCAAAACCCGAAAACGCGCCGACATGATGCTAAACACGTTTTCAATTATGTATCGTGCACGGCTCAGACGATAATTAAAAACTCTCTGGGGTACGATGTTGTGCGTGCCTATAGATAAGAAGAGAATTATTACATCATTAGAAGTTCATCACGCAATTCTCCTAATAATTTCGCACAAAAGCCTTCGACTTCGCGGAGCTATAACCAATTGTATTGTCCTGAAAATAGTCGTCGACAATGATACGCTGTCAAAATTGTATTTTCCATATTTCATTTGGTAATTTTATATTTGTTTAATATAAAATCAAAATAATGAATAATTTGTGGTTTCTAATTCTATTAACATGATGCAAGGATGTCTCGAACGTATATTGGCGTCCAAAAGCCAATTTGCTGAAGATCATATCCACTCGATTATTGCTAAGGATTCACATAATTTTATCCATTATCGGTAATGTGCAATGTGATAAAGACTGATAACAATAGGTAATAAGTTAAACATATTTATTTTTAAATTTTATTAAAACTTGTTTTATTTCAGAATGTCCGACGAGGATGATGAAAGTGTTTCCATGGAGAGTGATCCAATTCCGGCTTTAAACAATCTACAAGTAGACGATAAAAACGCCAATTGCGTTGCTCAAGGTAAATATTATCGTTTTATATTGATTATTTGAAATATGCATACTTATCTAATGGGTTTTTAAGGTGGCGGTGCTGTTGGCCGCATTAATTCTCCGAATGCATTTGCCGAAATTGAGGGCAAAGAATCAGATTGTGTCACAATTGATACTCCGGTGGCTCCGCAGCGTGATCTTATAGCTCTACTCAAACAGCCGTTCCTATATATGTTAACATTGCAGGGTTTCTTTATTTCTGTAGATGACGAACGCTACACGACAGCGCCCAACACTGGAATGTCGTATCACGTACGTGAATTAATGCAAGAGTACCAAGGTCAGGACGAAGGTAAGCCTTACATATTCTATTGAATCATGCATCATGCATGTATGATTTCAATTCTATATTTTCAATAAATGAGGAAAAGACCAAGTAGTCCTGGAAACATTGCGGCTGGTGGTGCCGAGTCCGATGAGAAATACGAAAAGGGTATTCCTGTACACGG
>JANSTU010012612.1:0-15142 GCA_027564075.1 Bolitophila hybrida | reverse complement strand
ACGGAATCAAAAACACGTCATAATAATCTCTTAATTTCTCAGGCATCCTATAACAATTCTTAAATATTTCTTAAAAATTAAATAATTAAATACTCCATTAACTGAATTCAATATACATTGTATTATTTTTTTGAAAGAAATTCTTTTAAAATATATGAAATCGCATAACAAAATATTTTGGAAACATTATTTGTACTGAAAACGGTCTTCATTCACGTCATATAGTAAGAATCTCAAATTTCTCAACCATCTCATCACATTTCTTAAATGTTTCTTTTAAATAAAATAAATAAATAATAATTTTAATAACTGAATCTGAATCATAATAACTGAAATCTGTGTATATCTGTGCAAAAACAGTATTTTACTCAAGTAGTATTTAACATATTATTTTCAAAGTATTTTGTATTTAAAATACTTTTTGAAAGTCCGATAATATCAGGTAATGCGTTGTACGTAATGTTGTTTGTAATGCTGACACTGACTGAATTATAGAATTATTTGTGTAGTACTGTCTTGTATTAGGTTATGTCTTCTTGCATTTTATCCATGGAAGTCTTCGTAGTTTGATTTATAATTTGATGGATAAATTAAATTTGCTTGTTTTTGATTATGTTGTTAAGTGATAAAAATTATCCAGTGTATAGGGATGCTGACCTCGTTAAACGGGATTGTTTTGTTACAGTTTTTTTTTATTTATATACCTAATTTAATTAGATTTTGGATAATTGAATAAAAAAATTATATTAAATTAAAAAGCATTCTTATTCAAAATTGTATTCAAGATACGCTCGCTCCTTTTATTGTATTCGTTTTAAACATTTCAAAGCGACCCAGTTCGAGAATGCCTTCGCTTTATAAGTATAAGTATATATACTTACAATAAACTGCAGATGCCAGAAAAGTTTGTACGCTGCTATGCCGTTTTCTCAAGTAGCTGGCGCCCAGCAAGCGATGTACCCCTTTGCTGTCCCAGAAATGAGGCAGCGCTCATCTGAACTCCTAACGAGTTCCGAAACTCTAATTGCATTACAACGCTTGTTTGGTTCTCCTGCAGACGATTCAAGAGCGCTAGCTCCATTTCGTGTATTTTAAGCAACGAATTAGTAATATGTTTGTATAAATTTAAATAGATGTTTCAATTACGTAATGTCAAAAATGCAGACAATTATTTATTCGATGGGGGTACTATATATATACGAGTATATACAATTATACATCTTGGCGGGTTTGTAAATTAGTGTAACACATATATTGTGCAGATAGATCAGCTAGTATGCGGGCGCTAGTGTAATTAAGCTGTCTGAAAAGACACATAACATAATGTCCCCAAGGTGCGCGTTATACATTAATTAACATATTATGCTCGCGTGTGCAACATTGCTGTGCACTCACAGAAATATATATTTAGACATATAATAGAAGTAATTAGTTATCTATATATTATATGTCACTATGCGATGTATACGTGTGTCAGAGAGCGAGATTTTGTGTGTGATGCAATTGACTTGGCCGATAAGAGCTCGACCAGAGATAAGCGGGAATACATGAAATATTTTCGAAGATTTGTTTGTCATCTATAATAAATGCTTGGATGAACAAACTAATTATAATATTTGCTTATTCATCATATAAATATAATACAATGTACAATTAAGTGGGTTTAAATAAAATGGGCTATAGTTTTGGATATATAACTTGTTAAAGTTGGATTTGCTCGGCACTGAACCTGCCTGGAACATTTGAGATTTGATATCAGTCTCAATTCATCTTACACTTTATCCATAAATCGTTTTTGCTCGTTTTGAAAACCGACTCATCTCTCTTGACATGACTTTTTTTGTATTTCCAATTTGTCCTTGTTCGTTCTTCATAACCTTCTTTTTTTGCCTGTTTTTTTTTTTTTGTTTATCTCTTTGCCGCCTTTTTCGGATTCACATTTTGCAGGTTGTCCTTAAGTAATTATTTCCTATATTGAGGCTGCTCTTCTCTCCCGAACAACCTCACAGCCTTCTATTTATTTTTTTGTTTACTTCTCTTATGATGGTTTATTTTTGCTTGCGGCGATTTTCTTGAAATTGTTTTTCTCCAAAAAAATAATATTTCGAAATTGACCTCTTTTTTCCAACCATAGTTGGATCAAACAAATAGACGATTTTAAGTACATTTTTCGTTCACCAACACCTTATGGTATAGTTCCTCCAAAATCTCCCAATCAGTTTGGGACAACTTATAAAAACAAAAACAAAAATATAGTAAATAATAGTATTACAAAGTATAAAAATGAATTAAAAACATATACCAGCAATAAATATGATACGGGATCTATATTTATAATACGCCAGGCCATACCGAATTTCAATATTATGCGATTACGTCTGCGTTTGACTGTTTCTATTAAATTCCACAAATTCGACAATAATTTGATTGAAAAATCATGCACCATACAAACGATAATCGTAAAATCCTTCTATATGAAATATTATTATATTATATAAATGTAGAAATGAGATAAAATAAAATATACTATATATATATTCTTGCGCATCTCTAAATAATAATCAAAAATGTGAACAGCACATAAATTGCATTACCGAATTTACATAATGTAATCCGGAATGACGAACAGCAAAAGCAAAACGCATCAAATCATCATCAACAGCATGAGCACAACACACACGCAGCACAGCGAGAACGGCCCAGACCACGGCGTGAGTTCATCAGAATTACTCGGTCGAGTGTACGCAAACACGATGAAAAACAACAAATTCAATTCAATGCGGCCGCGCGCAAGCTCTCGAACGCTGTGTATTTATTTATATTTATATTCTATAATTATATAAATATATATATATACATATATCTATATTATATTCTATACATATTGAACGTGTATTATTATATACTCATTTATATACAACATGTTGTTATTACAATTCTATATACTTTACTTTATATGCGAAATGCGAAAGACCGAGATGGACGTACACGAAACGAAGTGATGGACAGCTTTCATGCATCATGCGGTTAAATTGTTGCGAATATTATTTTTTGTCACTGGGGTGAGCAACCTTTTCGTCGCGTATGAGCTTCATATTTGTGTGTGTATAGAGTATTTTACTTTCGCTGTTTTGTTTTGAAGATATGGCATTTAGCTAACGTCTTCCGATGCTAGCTGCAATCTCTGTTTAGCCAACTGATAGGCTAACACAACATCATCGACGCTTTTACCAAATTTCTGACCATCGCTTTCATTTCCTATAAGTACAGCATCTGAATTCCGATGCACAATTAATTGATTAGTAACGTATAGGAATCCGGTGGATTTGGTTTGGTTGCCGTATCGGTTTAAGGAAGATTTCTAAAAAAAACATTAAATTTTAAGATTTTACTAAAGTGCGATGACTATAAGTAAAAAAAATGTACCACTTCCTTAGTTCCTATTGCATTGAATGCATCAAGATCCATTTTTCTTCGACCACCAATAAAGTAGCGTTCTAGCTTGTCAACAATTGAATTGGTACCCAAATCTCGGTAACAGGGTAGAACCTGCGTTTTGCTGCCAGCTTCGAATGGTATCACAGTGTTTGAATAGCCTTCGGTGCGTTCGCGTTGCCATCTGTCAATTGACACCACTTCGTAGGTTATTTTAAGGAATTCTAAAAAAAATAATTTATTTATTTAAACAAAATATTACATATAGTTATATATATATTTCGTGTTGTAAAAAGTTAATAAGCAATAATTTAACACGTTGTAACGCTTAGGTAAATCTTGTGCACATTTTCACACGTTAACTATTCAAATGAAATTACTATTTTGGAACGCAACCTAAATGTATTGCACGTGCGTCGCAGTACGTAATAAAGAAACCATTTTTAGTCACATTGGTTTAATCACAACAAACGTCATACTGTGTAAGAGATTCTCTTACGTAAGGACTGCTATTTCGTCGTCTCTTAATATGTGTTCGCATCATACCAGCTCTTACGAAATAGAATGTCTTACACAGTTTGACGTTTGTTGTGGTTGATATATGAATAATATCGGCAGGTACTGCTTGTACAAATATAGCTGTGTTATATTGTTTTGCAATATTTGAAAAAGCAGTACCTTCCGATGTTGTGACAGAAATAGTTTCTTTAATACGTACTGCGACGCACGTACAATACATTTAGGTTGCGATCCAAAATAGTAACTTCATTTGAGTAGAGAACGAAACAATACAACTATACATTTAGGTTGAGTTCTGAAATAGTTGTTTCATTTGAGTAGCTAACGAGTGAAATTTTGCGCACATAATCGCTAGCTTGGTGTATTGTTATCTTTGCATTGAAGGCCTTTTCGAATGGATTTCTGAATTCAACCAGTTCACTTATAAAGAATAATACAGCCCCCGTTATGCGTGTCCCAAAAAACGGTAATCACCTTCTCTCCTGCAGGTTCGCTGGTTGATGTCCACTGTTTTGAATGCTCTTTGCTCTCTGGTGTGTACAATGGACCTGTTTCATGTCTTCTCAAGATGATTTGTCAATTTTCTCAGTTGTTACTTTTTTGGCAATACAACTCCGCGGCTTTTATTTCCGTTTTCGTTTTCCTTTTCATATACAAAAACTTGATAACGGAGCGATATTTAAGTGATTTCATTTTCAGTTAAATGACTGATATTGACTGAACACAAACGAACGCCAAATAAAAATTGAGCTTACCAGTCTGAGATCAGGTATATATGAGGATAATATTATAACAAGCACAGTGCGATTTTTGTTTAATGGACCGAATGAAACGAGATAGTGGTTATTTGTAACAGCGAAATGCATGATCTAGCTCATTTTAGTCATTTTGTGGTTATGTGTTATCATTTCATAGCGATCAATTGTCTCAAGATTTTCGGGACGGGAACGACAGAGACCGTATTCTCCTAAGCTCAGTGAGCTATTTCGACAGCTCAGTGACCTTTCGTATATTCAACTAAATAATATGTGGAGAATGTGGAGTTTCGAACCGTGGAGAGTGCGAACAACGTCATACTCTGAATGCTAGGAATGTTTTAAATACTGTCTGTCTCTTGGCATGATCTCACTTTTGTCAACTCGAATTTTTCCACTCATTTATGTTTCTGGTATTTACAGTCTCGTTTTGCATCCGATTCCAAGACCAAAGAGTTAAAGTCATTATTTTGCTGGAGAAACGAAAAGACATGACATGATAAAATTTTACATATGAGAGAAAAGACAAATATAATTGTCTTTTCTCATTAGGGTACAATTATGGATACGTTTGACATATGTCAAACTAACAATGATTCAATTTGTGGATCTCTGAAATTGTTAATTTGTAATTAAAATATAAATATGAACTCCAACGATTGGAAATTCGATTCCATAAAAATGACTCAAAAGTGATATTTTATGGGAGTACACTAATGCACATGCAAATTACATGCATTATGGCAGCAAAATTGTTCAGGGACTGATTTTTCTCCCTCTCGTATTAATTCAAAATATGATTTTGCATCTCGCTTCATAATGCTTTAAAATCTTATTTTACTGATTAATAATAATAATAATTGATTCTTGATTTTTATATTGTTTTTGACAGCTCAGAGACGATTCTTATGATATAGTATACGGTCTCAAAGCGTTGGCTCATGATTGTGATGAACTGATGACGAAACAAAATTGCACGAAAATGGACATTTTATACGAGGAAGGTATACAATGCTACGGACCCAGAGAAAACCCTAAAAAGAACTCTACACTTCGATTTTTATCTCTCCATGCTCAAAAAAATACATGGTGTGACGTTGCTGCTTCAAATTGCTCGACTGTTGCAGGGTTGCGTATCGGTTGCGTTCCATTGGAACCGGCAGGGTTGTCAAGTAGACAAAAATTCGAGAATTTGTAATTTAACAATTATATAAAACACATTTTATTAAATACCAACAAAACGCCAAGAGTCGACAGCAAAAATATTGAGTTAGGTATATAAACATAAAATTACATATAGTACAACGCGGCTCACCGTTACCAAATCCAAAATTCAATTTATTTACTTGCCACCTTTACGACAGCACCATCTTATCTGTTCCCGCATGCATCACATACAATTTAGTCGACACACACATATTCACATCATATACATATAAGTGTTATATGTTAGGCACTTAAGCGCATGCAGGTAGTCAGAAACGCATACAAAATACACGCTCCTTATCAACTCGCATCAAAATGTTCACATTTACCTTCAAATTGAAAATCTTCCGTACACGAGATCGTCAGCTCATGGCAAAATCCAATTCTCCAAATTCCATCAATGTTGTTGGTGTCTTCGTTGTTATCGTCACAGGAGTAGTTGCATTTATATGAAGAGTGTGTACTTCCATTGGTTACTCCATCAATAACTGTACACCTCGTCGGAATGTGAACATGATATTTTACATGAATATTATCGTATTCAAAGTGTGTAGCTGTGGTTATCTCAGACAACAGATAGACGTGGGTGCATCGACGGGGCGGCTGAACAAACTGACCAAGTAATGGGCTTTGTTTTAGACACAAGTCCTTATTTTGCTGCAAAGTAACAAGATTCCTATATAAAATAAGATAAATAAATATTGTTTTCAATAACCTTGTCAAGAGCATCCATTGCGTTTTCATCGGTTTTGCTTAACGGAGTTCTCGATAGATTCTCAATGGAATATTGATACAAGTGACGACAGTCTGAATCAATTTCCAGCAGATAGGCATTTTGCACAATATCATTGAAATCCGGATAAACCAATAAAAGTCCGTCAACGGAACGCCACTGAATTGTGAACAGTATCGTTTCGGCATCAAGATCTGCCATGATGTACATTTTCTCGAAGTTTGATACGTTCTGATGGCGTATACTGATCGTTTTTGTTTTAGGTGGAAAATCAACAAGTTCTGTGACATTTTCTAAAAGAAATAATTATTAAATCTAACCACAATCTTTACCGATAATCAAATTACCAATATTTTCGGTAATATCATCTTTAAAATGTACATTATCTAAACATCCGTTACGTTTTGTATCACCATCAATAAAATTATCATCTGCCACATAAGAGAAAATTTTCCGTGCTTCGTTCTTCGCCAATGGCGACCCACCGACAATATCTTGATGATACTTCTTCTGAACGTCCGTGCGACAGTTTTCCTTGCTGCGATACCGATCTACTTCGGCGGTACTAAGTCTTTTTTCCTGCCAACGAAATGTATGCGATTGCACTTCGTCCGGATCGGTTTCATCCAGTTGAGTATTGCTCGTGTCTACCACTGCGAATTTGGGCACATCTATCAGAGAGTTTAGTGTTTTAAGACTTACCCTGTGCTCGGTAAGATATGGTTAATTTCATATACGAGTTTATAATTAATTACATGTAACCTACCTAAATTGAAAGTTATCAATAGAATCTGCAGAACGATACACGCCCGTTTTTTTATCAAAGTTTTTGCGTGTAAACATTTTTTATTTCAAGTTCAATAATATTTAATAGTAAATAGTATAAAATATGATTTTATTTGTGTGTATTATATTGTTTACATGTTCGTAGTTGCCAGGGAAACGGCAACACCAAGCAAATAACATAAACACTACGATATAACAGTGACGACATCTACTATAAGTGCATGAACTTAAGCTAGCAAAGACACATTCTATTGATAAATAGTACAGGAAAACCATTTTGTAATAATGTTTTATTCGTTTGTTGTGATTTCCTACGTTTATATAATTCCCAGGATTAATTCAAGAGCATTGGTTGACGTATTTCGCAGTTATCAAATAAATATTAAATTTATATATTTGTAAGCACAAAAAAGGGGAAGTGATAAGACTATAAAAAATAACGCGCTTAGTTCAGACAAACAACCATAACAAATCTTCATAACCCATTATGAAATGACAGTAACTGTCAAACATTTCAAACACATAAGCGCAATACACAAAACACACACACATAAACACATTGTCTACATACCACCGAGGAAAATTTCTAAAAATGACGTATCATTGTTGACCAACTGTATAATTGAATTTGTGAAAACGTATAATGTAAGAAAAGCGCAGTTGAAAATTCGTCAAGCTGGACCAGCAGAATTTCTTATCACAGACGAGGCCCCCACCGAACCGATTTGGTGTCTCAGTTCGTTGTAGCCGCACACAGTGGGCGTGACCTTGTACGTCTTGCTATACATGTATAGATTGTTTTTGTCTGCTGCATCTTATTATCAGTTATCAGTTATTATATTGCCCGGATTTTTGATAGAGCAGTTTGGAGCAAACTCCAAGCTATTGATGCATGTTCAGCAGTTTTTTGACCCAGCACGTGTTTGTAATCTGTGTTATTTTGTTATTTCAGGGATTAAGTGAAAATTATATTGTGGCACATTTTTCTGGGATTGAAACATGACAGACACAGATTCTGCTTCGATAGACGGCGTATTATCTCCGGATGCTGGATATTTTACACTGTACGATGCATTTGCGGATTTGTGCCATAATAATGAGGAATACTTTAAAACGGATGATTCTGAGAATGGACTGCGTATGCACGGTGCCTATGTGGGTCTGATCGATCATCTGGAAACAGCACGAAAATATGTGCATCAGATTCGAGAATTTGCGCATGAGTATGACTTCAGTGCTGATGTACCGGGTAATGGATACCGTAGCTTCTTGCTGGTCGTTCGATCTTGTCTCAGTCATGGTCTGAAGCTTAGTTCGTATGTGATGCAGAACCGTGGGTCATTACTCTTTCGCAAGTCTCTGTACATGAAGTGAGTATAATTATTCGTATTTTGTGGTTATATTGATAAATATTCTAAAATTTCAGAGAAGTAGAATCATGCAGCCACCTGTTGGCTAGTCTGTGTACGTGTCTACAGCATTTGATGACATTGCGCCAGTGGAGCGACCATGGTAGTCTATTCCCGGCTGGTGTACACACAGCCTCCGAACTATTCGCTACTGCCGATACAATTAATCAATATTCCTTTTACGGTCGTTGTCTTGGTGTTCAGTACTGTGAATCTATGCAGTCCGTACTCCGTGTGCTCGCCATCTGCATGGCTGGTTTCTCAGAGGCATACTATACCGAAGGTGGTACCTTTACGAAAACAACCAGCTCGATGATGACCACCGGCAAGTATTACTGGAATCCTGAAATGCGAGCTCGTCGTATTGTGAATATATCTCAGAATTCAGACATTGAATTCTGCAAAGCTTTCTGGTCGTTGGCCGAATCCGAACTGATGCACAGTCTACCCAGTTTCATTGGTTCAACAGTTCGTATTAATAAGGTTATAACAATTCCGCCGGAACAACTGGAACTGGAACACACCACGGTTCAAGGCAAATGGGTTGAAATACCGGTACCGTCCAGCCATCTGGGTCCAGGCAGTGTGTCAGCCCGTCTCATATGTGCTAATCGTCGTGAGGGTATGATGGGCGAACGCCAAAATGAATCAACTGCCCTGCCACCGTCTACTGGTCTCATTGTGCACTGTCACGGTGGTGGCTTTGTGGCACAGAGCTCAAAGTCTCACGAGATCTATCTGCGAGACTGGGCCGTTTCACTAGATGTTCCTATTTTTTCCATTGACTATAGTCTGGCTCCAGATGCACCGTTTCCACGTGCCGTCGAGGAAGTGTTTTATGCGTACTGTTGGGCCATTAAGAATTGTCTCTTGTTGGGCAGTACTGCTGAACGTATTATTCTGGCTGGTGACTCAGCTGGTGCAAACCTAAATCTTTCATGTGCACTAAAATGTATAGAACATAACGTACGTAAACCCGACGGCATTTTCTTAGCCTATTGTCCCGTCCAGATCAGTTTTGATCCAAGTCCTGCGCGTCTTCTGTGTCTTATGGATCCCTTGTTGCCGTTCGGTTTCATGATGCGTTGCCTGAAGGCGTACGCATGTCCAAGTCGAGCTGTTCTACAGAAGAATCGTCTGGAACTTGCGAAACGTGATGCTATTAAGTATGCCAAAGGTAGTGGTAGTCAACCTCGAAATGGATCAGTTGCATCAGTCGCAAGCTCAGCTCGGAATGGAACACTTTCGGACAGTATTGCGGATATGCCGACATTTGTAAATGTGACCGAGAGACAGGCTCAGTTGGCTGCAAATGCGTTGTCTGCAGGAAATTCTGCAGCCTCTTTAAATGTGAGCTCAATGTGGGAACAAATTGATAATGACGAAACCGGCGGTGAGGCCAAGAGTCCGGGAAGTGATGGAACTAGTGACACATTTGCTAGTGCATCGCTACACAGTCAAACAGCAGGAAATACCGGTGAAATGATGACACCCGACGAGAGCAATGGTATTTCGTTTGAGGAAGACTCACAGCCCATTACTATACACAAGCCCATACCAGGCGAAGAGAATATAACTTACGATGCCACAGATGAGACAATGACGCGCATCGAAGACCAAGATGAATACCGATCGGTATCTGCAGCTGAAGCAATTGAACTCGATACAGAACCACTGACCGCACCAGGCGATGAGTCCTCGAAATATGTGTCCGATTTTATGCAACGCTATGTCCTCGACACTGCGGACGGTGACAATCATCCGGTATTACGTAAAGTCGAGGATATCACCGAAGCCGAGCAGAACATACTTCCAGTTCAAGGACGGGAAATGCTGTCGGTGTTAAATCTACATGCACGCCTGTGTCAGGTTATGACAAGCGTCACCAGTTCGGTATCCAATAAAATCTCAGCTATAACAACATCTGCTCCGATTCCAGAGTGTGTGGAAAACGTATACGTACGCGAACGCCTTAATTCACTCATTCCGATGAGTCCGTCCGAGGAATTTGTGTTTGATATACCACGCGATCCGCTGCTGTCTCCATTCTGGGCAAGTGACGATGTGCTGAGCCAGCTGCCAGCCACTCATATTCTGGTAAGACTCATCTTCATTTTATTTTAATTGTTGAATAGTAATTAATTATTCGTTTAAGACTGTTGACATGGATCCCTGCCTAGACGATTGTGTGATGTTTGCTAAACGAATGCAGACATTAAATGGTACCATCAGCATGGATATTCTACAGGGTCTGCCACACGGATTCTTGAATTTTGTTAAAGTAAGTGATGTGCACTGAAATGTATATAATGTGTAAATTAATTGTATGCCTATTATTTTAGCTATCGAAGGAGGCTCAAGAGGGCAACAAAATTTGTATTAAACGTATAGCTGAACTGCTCGACATAGATCTAGCCAATACAGCGACAACGACCACAACGAAGACGACGACAAACACCGAAAAGACAACACCCACAAATGGCTGCTAAATTTACTTTAAAAAACAAATCCTACCTATATCTAAAACTTAAGCCTACTCCATTCTTTTCTGACTATTTTGAGTCAACTCAAATGTGAATAATCAAATATTTATGATACAATCATAGAATACGCTTTAAATGTACGCGCATTGTCGCGATAACGATATTTATTCCCAATCTGTTACTTTGCTCATCGACGTGATCGCTATATTTTCGTGTTAGGTGTTTTTTTAGTTTCTCTTTCGATGGTCAAGCAACGCTTCCCCAAGATCTGTGAACTATTTAAATGTTTTTCTAATTGATACAAAACACACTTTTAAATATATAAACATACTGTAAATGATATTGTTAAATAATCGCTTGAATTGTTGTAAAATATTAAATACACACAAATTCACAATAAATATACTGTATACAGATAGTACTCGAATGATATTCATGTATTTACATAAAACACAGAAACACCAAAATTATATTAAATATTATATTATATTGTCAGTTAATAAACGAGCCTTTTAATTGGAAATAATCATTTTTAATCATTTTTATTTGTAAATAAAAAAAACGTTGGGGTAATCAAATCTGACACTGGCCTGTTTGTCGTATCTTATTTTATTAGTACAGGCAACCTAACAAAGTTCATAATATTGTAACGGTTCGCTACCAATTACACGGCAAACAACCGTACAACCTCAGCGCTCCCAGCGGCACATGTTGTACTTACTCTGTGCCCCTGAACACCGACGCATCGGCCAGTACGCAACGGAGAAGCTCAACTGTCCAAAGAAGAACTAATTAAATTGTTATTTAGTTTTTATGTTATTTAAATGTTAAGTGTATTATTAACCCATTAAGCCCTACGGGTGCGAAAACGCACCCCAAAAACACGAATTTTAAAAAGATTATATCTTAGACCCAGTGAAAGATATTGTCCATTTCTTTTTGGCATTGTAGAGTAAAGGGATACAATTTTGTTTTACTTCTGATATGTTTTGTCGTAAGACGCCATCTACAAGGAATGGTCCAGTTTAAAATAATTAAAAATAAAATTTAAAAAGTAATGACGAGGATCGATAGCTATAGTAGTCCTCTATATTTTCTAAAAAATCAGACTGATACAATAATTTACCAGGCCACAAGACACCGAGTTGCGTTTTCTAAATAAATCCATATGGGTTAAGGGGCAGGCACCAGTACCCACTTTCAGGGTTACCTCACGTGAGTTTGTAAGCGAAGTGAACAATTTTTGCTTTTGCACAATTTGTCAAAAAATGCTCACATAGCTCACCGGATTATTTTGTGATACTTTATTATACAAGTTTTGAAGAATGTTTTTGCATATAACTGAAAGTCCATATAAACAAAATGGCGGATTACCAGCTGTTTCCAATTCCAATGAGCGCTTTTTTTTTAGTGACGATCGTTTTTCACCTGCAATTTCAAAGAAAAAGTGTGGGTCAATGAAATTTTCTATAAATCACAATAAAAGCTAGAGAAGTACGTACAATTTTTTTGTTTTAATTTTTTTTATTAAAATGGCGAACTTTTCAAAAAAAACATATATAACTTTTAGAACATGCAATATATCGCAAAAATCCAACGTACTTCTCTGGAAAAAAACAGTTATCAATAGCCTGTTAAAATCGTCCAAAAGTTGAAAATTGTTTAAATAAAACGATCGGCCGGCTCAAAAAACTTTGTTTCCTCGTTAACATACTTTTCCTCCAGATCCTTTCTTTGAGACTTCAAGCTTGTCGCGCTTCGTCGACTTCGGAGCACCGATTGTAGGTGTTATGGCCGATTTCATGCCCTAAGTCCCTAACGTCATCATTAAGTACGTTACGTTTAATACATTCCTTTTTTATGACAAATTTTGGCCCATAAGGCGTGATTCCTTTAAAGGTTTTACTGACGCAATCGCCGATGTAATTTGCATATTTGAGTTAGTGCAAACTTTCAGAGCGCTTTCCAGCTGATCCTTCGTGATTTTAGCTGCAATTGCTTGCATGAATTTCTGCCCATTATACTGATTCTCTTCAGTATCTATACTTTTGTTCCAATATTCACAAGCCTTACAATATTTAGATTTCACTTCAACTACGAAGCTCCAAAAACCTGGTGAAAAATGGGACGCGTTTTAATACAATAATAATAATAGTACTTTACTTAGTTTTTGATGGTTAGCCATATTTCTCCAGATAGGCAGCCGGCCTAATTATGATTTGATATTACGATTTTGTTGTAAGAGAATAGTGCTCTTGAGCTGTGTATGGCTTCAGTCAGATTTTCATCCAGTTCTAATATATGGTATGTCGCCTAGTTATGCCATTGAAGAGAGTTTTGGGGCGAAACTACAGCAGAGCGTATACTCTATTTTTTAAAAAAGGTCACTCTCCCCCAGGTATCCAAGAGGTGGTGTATCAGTTGTAAGGTAAATACCTATGTTTTAAAAAAAGATGAAGATAATCGGACACCCTTAAGGGAGATAGGGGAGAAACGGTAATATTTTTGTATTTGTGTATAAAGAAGGGGGTAAAGGGTTAAAAAATTGAGTGTTAATTATTAAAGATGAGGAGTTTCCGCACTTAGCCATTCTGTTTTAGGGTTCGTAATACTTTAGGCGTGGTGACAGTTTAAATTTGGCAAACACCTTTTAAATCACGCTTAGGGAAAAAAAACCCTTTGGAATGGGCCAAAATATGGCCAAAACCTTTTGAATCACTCTTAGGAATAGTACCCTATGGCCAACCCTGTGAACGGCGGATAGAGGGCCATGGAATAGTACCCTATGGCCAACACCTTTTAAATCACGCCAAGGGGCCCTGCGCACATTTACGCTCTCCTGTACTTCAGCCAGTTTTGGTGTTAAATACACAGATCAGCTTACATTCTGTAGCTAGATATCTTCCTGGTGAATAAGGACAAGACAGGGCACAGAATGGTTATTCTAAATCAAAAAGCTTCTGTGCACGCTTATTCTGGCTCAAAACTGGGTTATCTAATAATTGTTTCTTACAACCAGAGTTGTGGGTTCTGCATCGGGTCACATTACGAAGCTTTGTCTTGGAGTACTCCTGCCCGCTACGCAGTGACAACACGTGGATGAGATAAGTCTGAATCTCACTATGTCCAACAATCAAAAGTTGTATCTTTAACATACAGAACATAGAGCCGAATTGTATGCGTTTTCGGTATATCTCTGCTATGACATCCTTGCGCTTGAGCTGTAATGTTGTTTGAACGCGCGTAAGGTGTGGCCGATCCACTGTCACTTTCTCCGGCGTTGATACAGGTGGTGCTGGCCTGGTTCGTATTCACAATTCAATATTGAAGACTACCTCCGGCCATCTGAGTGCCATCTGCAGTGATTGACAAAAGTTTGCAGTTTTCCGGTTTCCCGTACAATAAGACAGATTTGACGTTGAAAAACGGTCAGCAGACATCTATTAAAAAAAAACTAGCGAACAGAGTATTACTGGATCGCAGCCGCTCTGCTGTTGGTGTGTGAGTGACTTCTTGCCTCCGTCCGAGTCAGCTAGAGAGGAGGGACATGGCTTGGATTTTTTAGGAGACATAATGATTTCTGGAATTTGATTCGATTATATTTAATAAGCTTGATCAACTCACAGTGATGCTTCGTTGGCGATGAAGATCGTCGAGTTGGCATGTGTATCTGCGGTGTTTGGTGCGCCGGGAATGAATGTTGTTGCACAACAGTGGTTGGTTACTGAGGCTGCGAGGCAAGCGATTCCCCCCCTAGCCGAGCTAGTGCAACCAGTCGCCCTGCGGTGCAAGCCAAAAAATTACTGGTAGAGGTCT
>JANSTU010012601.1:0-15145 GCA_027564075.1 Bolitophila hybrida | reverse complement strand
TCAATTAGAAATGACCGCATGGTTGACTTGTCCGTAACGAATAGGCGACTATGATGAACCTCCCCCACTGTTTTCGACCTTTATAACAATTGTGGCGAGAATTTTCCGTCATCTTTAAATAAATGACAATGTGGTTTGCATTTCTTAGCCTATTACCCAATTTATTATGGTAATAGAAAATATTTTCATCGTTGTCATTTTGCTGAAAATTAAAAAACGTCAATTTTCGCGTAAGCTTAATTTTTCGATCATACTCCGAAGATCAGCTAGTTCGTTCCGAATGTCATTGTTGTTAGCTGAGGAAGAAGACTCTGTGGCATCTATACCACGTTGTGGAGTAATTTCAGCGATCTGGTCTGCTTGTTTGGCCATGTTGTCCAAACCGCTAGCCTGAGTTTTACCGACGTTTATTTTATTAATACTTTCTGAAAGATTATTTGGATCGCATGCTAGATTAACCTGCATGATGTCATCTGCATACAGTTGGCACGAAGAATGGCGATGTTTAGAAGAAAGGTTATTAATAAACATCGAGAACAAAATTGGACCCAATACAGAACCTTGAGGTACACCTTTTGTTACTGGCCGGAAAGGAGAGTGGATGTCTGATATAACATATATACACCCTGGGAACGGTTAAAGAGGGTAGCTAGAGATGAGATGAGATGCAGTGTTGTCAAAATGGAGATAGGTTTTTAGTTTAGTTATGAAATATTTATGATTGACATTATCTAAAGCTTTAGAATAGTCAAACAAGACTAAAACTATATGGTTACGTTTATCGAGAGCAATGTTTATGAATTAAAGACGTAATTAAACCAAGTAAAGCATCAGATATGAAATTTGTCATATAATATATGTTGGTAGTATTAGACTCCAAATCAAGACTTACTAAATCAATGACCAAGATTTTGGGATTAATCGACGAATAAAAACGCCTAGAATAAGTTTTGTCCGATAATGACGTGTTGTTGATATTAAACGAAAAAAAATAAGTTATGTTTTGAAATCCCAGAGAGATCTATAAGAGTAGAGGTAGTAGGGCTGAAGTGAATTGCTTCATTGTTTAAAATTTCAAGATTGAATGGTTCAAATAATTACCGGGAAATAACCACTAATATTATTTGAAACCAGAAGATTTTAATTAAAGTCGCCACTAATAATTATGTGATTTTATCGAGGCGTTGATTCCGTAAGAATATCATCTATATATTCTAATTCTGCAATTGTTGGAGGTCAGGAGAGAACCACAAGTATTATTTAGTAGAAGGAAATATACATATTATATTATATATATAATATTATATATATATAATTATTATATATATACATAATATAGCAGTGTCAGAGATTTTGACGATTTTTGCATTTAGTCATTATTTAAATAAATTGCAACATATCCTCCTCTTATCCCTTGATGATCATTACGTATTTGTTTGAATCCATCAATTGAATTTGTTTCGAGGGAATGCAAGATTTCAGGGTTTCAGTGATAGCAATCACGTCAATGTTTTGATTTTGAAAGATAAGATTAAGTTCATCTGTTTTATTTCTAATGCTGCGAGCATTTAAGTGACAAATATATAAAGAATTATGTTGTAAACGTGTAAGGCGAAATATA
This sequence comes from Bolitophila hybrida, assembly GCA_027564075.1. NCBI lineage: Eukaryota > Metazoa > Arthropoda > Insecta > Diptera > Mycetophilidae > Bolitophila > Bolitophila hybrida. Next base: position 13,524 of record JANSTU010012601.1, on the reverse strand, counting down.
TTTAAGTTTAAATTTCATATCCGGCATCTGTGTTTGGGGCATCCACTATAGTCCTTGATTCCTCTCATCCCGTCCTTGTTTATTAGCCCAGCGAGGTGTGAGAGGCTCCGCACTTGCACTTTTCACTCCACCGGTCCAGTTATAACGAAAACCAATCTATCACTAGAGAAAAAACTGGCAATTCTCCCACCTTCTTCAAAGCATTAGCCTCCAGAATTTTTTTTTATTTTTGTAAAATTATCACTGATGTAGATTCGTACATTCCTACAAAACCAATGTTGGCAACTGACAGATTTCGTTTCTGAAAATACAATTTCAAAAACTGATCACGATCATAATTAGCTATGAAATTGATAACGATGAGTGGGTGGCGGATGTGATTCTGCTGTACTGGCATTACTCCTAAGTGACCGTTTTAACCCTGTGTCATTGAAGACGATAGCCACTACAGAGCATTACGGCCATGGATGCGCTACTAAATCCCAGGAACTAGCCCAATTTAAATAAGAAATCGTCAAGTTTTCATCTGGCCATTACAGGGACACCACGAGCAAGAAGCTGGCAGCGACGACCGCACCGGGCAGCGTAGTCTTAAGACTATCTAGATGAAAGCGATTTGCTATATGGAGCTGGGATAAATGATTCATTTTGAGTATAAAAGAATTATAGTATTTTATTCCGCATTATCTACTGTGCAAAACTGTAAAGCGTTCTCCTGAAAAACATCAAAGTCGGTGCACACGATTACTCTAAAACTAATTAAACAATTTTTCTGAAATTTTGCAGAGAGCTTCTTCATATAATTCAACGCTGTTGAGCTTTTTCGTTTTTTTTTTTAATTATCAATTTTATAATAAAAAATAGGCTAATTTTTGAAAATGACGCCAAAAAATCGATATGCAAAAAATATCTCAGCAGTGTTACCTTGAAAAACATTTCCTCCTACTTCGAGAAATCGTGTGCACGGACCAGATGCCTCCGGAGATTCAATGACAATCACTTAATTATTCATTTTTTTGCATACAAAATTAACAGAATATTATGTAAAAAAAGATTTAATAAATTATCGCTATTGATATCGCCTCAAAAATATGCCTTTTTCACTGAAAATACTGAAAATAAATAATAGATTTTCTAACGATACTTGTTTTATATTTTACAAGTTTCTATATGGTTATGGAGTAAGACCAATGAAGGTCTTATTTTATACTGAACACTATTTAAATTCCTGAAGTCTAAAAAATTAAAAAAAAAAAAAACAAAAAAATGTTGGTTTAATTTTAAGCCAAAATAAACACATTCCAAAAATTCCATACAAATCTGTGGTGACTAATTGGTTTCACTAGATATAAAAAATAGCTGAGGAGGTCATATGTACAATATGAACATCAATAATTCAATCAATTTATTTCTATAAAAGAAAATTTGTTTCATAGAATCTTTTCCACCTAAAAGGTAAATAACGTTGTAAAAGATGAATTTTCTTTTAATAACTTTTATCCTTTAAAAATATTGTTATTATTAGCTCGCTGCCACTGTATTACAAATAAAAATGCTTCTCGATAAATATATCAACCATCATTCTCAAAGCCAAAGAAATGTTCCTACATTTCTTGAAAGTTTATATGTGATTCATGGAAAATACATTTTCCCGTTAAACATGTTTCGTAGCCTCGTACAGGATATCTGTATAAGTCTCAGAGGAAAACAAATCGGATATACTTAAACGTAATATATGTTATGTCTACACATTTTCGTTATTTTCACAAACACACACATAGGCAAACCGGCTGTCGTCCAGATAGTTCTCACACCTTCAACGACAGAAATAATGCAACTTAATAATAATACATATAAAAGAGATAAGTATATACACTTATCTATGTATATATATAAATAATATTCTATAGTCCCCAAACATTCGCAGACAATGCACAATAATCGTATTTCATGCAACAAGAGCGAGTTGATTTTTCGTTGACGATCGACTTTTCCGCGTGTTTCCCGCGGTTCTCACATAAGCGCACAAACGTACAAAATGATATACTATATATTATATAATATATATATTATGATTAAGCCGGTGCAAAACTATTAAAGCAACGGACAAGACAAACATTTATAGAAATATCGTGTTTCATTCGTTTCGTCTGAAACTGCATAAAGTGCAAGCACACTAAATTCGTTTGGTGTTATTGTAGCAGAGTGCACACGTACATATATATAAGTGTACAATAACATCGAGCACACGAAGTTCGTGAATGTGCAACACATGCGTTATACACATTTTGCTATGGCCATTAAAATTATATATATATATTTTGTGTGTGTATGTGTTTTACGAGGAGCACAAAATGGGATAATCAGGTTGAGTTTATGCGTAGGCTGTTCGCATATATAGTACCTCACTAAAGGATCGCTTTTTAACTATGCTGGCGCTGCGTCTTACGTGCTTTGACATACAATTTGAAAATTTAAATAAACGCATTGTGGACATGCGTTTCAAAAGGTCGAGAGCATAGAGTTCTGGTTCATATAGATATTGTATGTATACAGAAACTTCGGCACAGGAAGCACGAGCGCGGACAATTGAGGAATACGAATTTATATATAATAAATATATACGAGAGTTTTGTATAATAATAATCTTCCCTTATGCGATTGTACGTGCTTGCCAGCAGATTAGCCGATTACCATATTATATAGGTATATATGCTCAATGAACGTACATTCAATTCAAGAAACCGGCCACCAGAATTTATTGTATGCATTTTATATATATGAAAAAATAGAAGAAAAGTATAAATTCAGCCTATACGCGCCCATTGAATATGCACATTGACGCCTATATTTAAATGGCTTATAGAAAAGTTTAAAATTGTATTATAATTTAAATTCGTTGAAAATGCACACATAGAAACGGTCCCGCATTACTTTATGCACATTGTGTATTTGTTACGAAGAACAAATTGGCTAATCGAAATTATCGTCCCGCATATATATAACGGACGGTGGGCGGCTGTACTACATTTATTATATTTAAGCATGTTATAATCACGATTTATCAAATAAATTTTAAGTTGAGAGTATTTCTATTAATTTCAAATTTATATTGTAACATAATTGCTGGTCATAAATTATTATTATAAATAAGATGATCGGATTAATAATAAATATTTATAAAAATATATATATATAGATATGCATCAGATGGACGGATGTAGTCTCCAATACTGAATTGTGGAGACGAACCAGGCAAGCAACCGTCTCAATGCAAGTTCGACGGAGAAAGTGGCAGTGGATCGGTCACACCTTGCGGTGCGGTTCGAACAACATTACAGCGCTTGCGCTACGCAAGGAAGTCGTAGCAGAGTTAGACCGAAAACGACGAACTGGACGGCGATAAATGCTTTGGCCGCAAACCGCCAATAGTATTATAAGTATTATATTTAAGCGCATGTATTATTTGGCATAATTCAATAGCGTATTCTGACCTAATTGTTCATTAATTTTGTATTGCAGGTCCGAATATATTGCAATAGTTTATGTAAAATACACGATTTTGTAATACGCCTTGAAAATTATATATTATTCCAAAAAAATCTTAAATAAGATTTTAATATTATCCAAACAATTTTATTATGACTAACATAATTATTAAAGAGGTTTTTAATTATCGTACCAAAAAAAAATTATAAATAGCCGAAAAACATACATTGACAAAACGTACATGTTATGTTAACATCACAACATTACTTTTAAAATTCACGTCAATGATTGTGTTCTGCTGACGGGAGCCGCTTGGGTCAAAATAAATTGTACTATTAGGAATTCTTAGAGCATCGTGACATATGTAGATGGTGTGTACGTCTAGAGAAATTGATAATAATAATTGATTTATGAGAAAGTGACATTAATGTAACTTATATTGTAAAACAAACGAAAACTTTAATATATTCAAAATCATGTAACATATCTGCAAATGTTAAACGAAAGTTATATTAATGTAACAAATATTATAAAAGTTAGTTGCTACCAATAACATAACTTTTACATCAATGTAACTCGTGTTACATAAACATTTCATTATTGTATTGGTAACACCAATAGATTTTTCCATCGATGCATTGGACTTGTTCATAAAGCTTGCGGAAGCTGACAAACCGTTGCTCGACGTTTCAACAGGGAATTTGCTAGAAAATGTAAACAATTTCGACAACACTTTTTCTACGTCTCCAAAACAATGTAAGTAAACGCTACGGCCAAACAATTTGCATAATTCAACCTCTATAGTTGTTCTCACGGATACTGGTATTGTAGGAATGAAACCAAGGCTGAAACCGATCAGATTTCTCTCAAAATTGCTCAAGAGATTCCTGAGCTATTGTCCAATCTAACTGAAGCATTTGTAAGCACCCAAGTAACACGATTGAATGATTACTTCTAGCTCTTACCCAATCTTACCTATTAAAGTAGCTTTATTCGTAAAATCAACTTATTAATTAACTATGGCCACATTTATTGTACATAGTAATAATAGTTCCATTTAATAACTTAAATATATTCCCTATTTCTTCTAAACAACTGATTCGTCCATATAACCCCATTTTGGTAAATAAATAATACATTACTACTATTTAAACTACATATTTGTACCTTGTGAACACAATGCCTTCAAAGAAATATATAAGTCATTATTTAAAAAAAATCTACCAAACTAATTACCTAAATATTCTTTATGGACATTTTCTAATAAAATAAGATGTCATTATAGTAGCATTTACAATATTAAATTACGTTGGAGTAATTTAGACTTACATTGTGTTATAAGTATAAATTATTGTTGAAATATTCTTGTTATTGTTTATTAAAAACTACAATCGGAAGTGTTAGAGTCACTATGTACATTTTTCATAGAAAATTACTTCATTTAGATAACATTTCCTGTATAGAAATAGTAATTATTGTCTGACAAGTATTGTCTGCAAAGTTGATATTCCCTAATTAGGTAGCATTATCTGAATAGAAATAGTAATGACTTCCATGTTGTCCGTATAGTAGAAATATAGGTGTAATGCGTCTTAATTATTGGTAAATATGTGTTTAATAGTTAAAACACGGGTCATAGTAGAAATTACATAGTTTTTATGTCTACTATATATAGTAAATTAAAAAATGTCGCCATCTTTTTGTAAATTCCGAGATGGTTCAGCTCTACCAATGATGACACAATAGAATGCCATATATTTACTTACGAGTCTTTAAAGGCTTACGGAGCAGTGGCGTACATTCGAGTCATTCAACATCTGATAACGTCAAAATCAAAATAGCTCCGAAGATTCCGCGTTTAGAGCTCTTTGGCGCAAACATGGTGCTCAAATACATCCCGACCAGTCTTTGTCCGCGTCATTTTACATATTATGTTGGTCGATTCAACGACTGTCCTCCAATAACACCATTCGTCGGCTTGCGAGTTGTGATAACTGGCATTACGTAAACACTGCAGAGAATCTGGATCTGTGTCACCGGTGAGATTTAATGAAGCGATTATATGAGGGAAGGGTCCAAATTGGCTTATTCTGCCGTTCAAGGAATGGCAAAATCATCAGATTAAACTACTTACAATCCACGTTAATCAAGAATTAAGGAAGTCGTTACAGAATGCGCTAATTACGCATACCATATCTGTGCAGGTCGGAGATTTACCATCTGAAAATACCAATATAGATGCGCTTTTATTCGGTATGCACTCGCGAAAAGACATTATTGACCAGGCGCTCAACTCTAAGATCTGTGTTAAGTGTCTACCCAGGGTAGTGATTTAGGCAGATTATCTCAACATCAAACTATTGATATAACAGTTCTGTCCAAGCGCTTCAATGCGTAATCATATGTTCTCATGTTCTCTACCCAGGGTAGCATTTAGGCAGATAATCTCAACATCAAACTATTGATATAAAAGTTTTATATAACAGTTCTATCTAAGCGTCTCAATGCGTAATCATATGTTCTCATGCGTCAAACGCCATGCGTAATAAACTTATCGACACATATTTTGCACCAACGTCTATCGCAACTGGGTAGCGATTTAGGCAGATTATTTCAACCTATGTTGAAATAGCCATGCATTGCATATCGTCATATCGATGCGTTATATAAAGGTCAAATCACATCTGAAATTTTGTGTAAATATTTAATTTATTACATTAAATGGTTTTAAATGGAAAATTAAAATGTTTTTAAATGTAATTTGTATATTAACATTGTATCAATGTTGGTACATGTTGGTGCATGTTGGTTGACGCATGAGAACATATGATAACGCATTGATTCGCATAGATAGAACTGTTATATATATATATATCAATAGTTTGATGTTTAGATAATCTGCCTAAATCGCTACCCTGGTCAGCACCAGTTGCGATAAATGTTTAAATATAAATTACATTTAAAAACATTTTAATTTTCAATTTAAAAACCTTTAATGTAATAAATTAAATATTTACACAAAATTGAAGATGTGATTTGACCTTTTTATAATAAGTCTCTGATTTAATAAACCGTTATATATTTCAACATCAAATAAAATGATCAGTAGAAGAAATAAATGTGGTTAAAGCAGGTTATGTTATAAAATGTTTATCTCATAACATAAATGTTTTGGGATTTCGTTAGAATAGGCACGCAAGCATAAAGTTTAATAAATTTCCAATCCAGGTACAAACATGGCATTTTTCATTTGTGATTGGGTATTTTACGGAATCATCGGAAGGATATTAATGATACCGATCGTTATTACGACACAATTCCATCTTTTAAAACCCGAAAATATTTATTTTTTTTTGCGAAGTTTTTTTTGTTATTCAAAAATTGGTTCGGAAATTTAAATCCACAAGGAGATTATAATCGTTTTATTTTGATATACGTAAATAATTAAAAATGACAAATATACAAATAGCGTATGAAATGTTTTTTTAACAGCGAATCTCGTATAGTCCACTATGTCCACCGTATCGAATCCATTTTCTGACATCCTTGTCGGAGTAATTAATCTTTGACTCAAAAACCTTCAAATAGTTTACCTAGATACAGTAAAGTATAAGCTGAATTACTATCAAATACAATTTAGTATATAAATATGCAATTATATACCTTAAAACCGGATGGGGCAAAGGGAATCTTAAAATTAAGCGTAATCGGCGGACGAGTCCATTTCTTTTTTGTATTCGTCTCTAAAAGATCAAGTTTAACAGAAAGTTGTGCCTCTTTTTGTCCAGCCATTTGTTTAATCCTTGAATGATATGGAATACAATAATTAATAAGTTATTATATTATACATAGACGATATTTCTAACTCACTTCCAGGCAATTGCATTTATCGAGGCCTTATACTTAGCCTTACCCTTTTGGCATGATAACTGCACATCAGCTGTATTCAATGGAGTCGGTATTGTAACTTCGATCGTATTAGCCATCATTGATGGTTTAAAATTGGATTTTAGGATAATCTGCAAATTATAACATTTTAAAAGAAATATATATATATATATATACATTTACATGAGTTTTTCGTTTTATAACATACATTAACCTCCATCATTGTACGACCAATTTCTCGAGTAAAAGAATATACCAGAAATGGCAGAGATATATCCTTGGTAATGCGGTAACGCAACAGCTCAAACTCACCGTCCGGTGGAATGAAACTAATCGAATTTTCTGACTCGAACTTGTTCAATTTTACGCACTGATGGAACTGACAATTATCGAGAATCACTTCCTCGTCCTTTTTTGATCTTTTTGTTTCTCTGCGTTCTTTATCATTCATCCGAAATTTGTCATTAATTCCGATCTTACATTCGGGCATACCTTTAGAATTGAAATTTGAATTAAGTTCAAAATATCGTTATACTATTAATTAAATTTCAGGATTACCTGACAAATGCGATATGGCGACCACTCTTCCAACAGCGTGTGCAGACAGAACCTGACCCTGTGGACTCATCAGAAGGCTTATTTTTTCCATCACATCAATAAACAATTCGTTGAGTCGATATTTGATACCATCACGACGCCAACCAATTTGACCGGTCACCTGAGAGATAATTTTCGCGTGTTCATCAGCAATTGTAAAAGATTTAATGCCTTTCTGCATGATGAATGACTTTATTGCATTGATGTCCGTGTACTGTGGGTATCCATAGTCGATCATTTCTAAATGTCAACCAATACCAGAATTCATATGAAACAATATTATTTATCATAATATAAATAAACTAACCGTTCAGTAACTCGTAAATAAGGACAAAGTTATTTGTGACGTTCTCTTCACTTATTTTGCCAAAGTACGTTTGCGTCATATCGACAATTTTGTACAGGAACTCAAATACCAAAGCGGCATTTACGTTCTGCCTGGTCACTGCCACCAACCACACCCCAGATCGCTAAAAATATATATTGTATATATACTCGTATAGTAATATTTCGTGGTCAATTAGCATAAGGCTATAGTTTAATTATCATATAGATTACCTTAATATGGAAGAAGGTTGTGCGTGCAATGCTTGTTACTGGTGATCGTGCTTCCTGTCTGGCTTGGATGACGTGTACACGAAATGCATCCGAAGCATTTTCACCAATATCATCTTTAAAAATGCGCGATAATAACACATCCCCGTTTTCTTTGTACAAAAACAAACCACCAATCATGTTTTATTGTTTTTTTTTCGGACGTCACTCCGTCACCGTTGGACGTTGGTAAACAAATGAATAAATGCTTATAATAATAAAAAGTGGAACTAAATCTTGAAACTGAAAATATTATTAAAATCTTGCGCGATACCGATTTCCTGTCGTGTGCGTAATTCCGCGTTATCGTTATATTTAACACAGCTGGTCCAGCTATAGTATAAGTGCAAACATTTGCGATAGTATATTACTTCATTCTCGCAAGCGCTGCTGTAGATCTGTGTGATGTGTGATTCATCCCTTACTTCTAAAAAGAAAAAAGCTAACATATTTTTGTAAATGCATACACTCTCTTAAGGTTGATGTCTAGTCTGCAACTTTAGAAAAATGAATAAAAAATCATTTCCCAACGTCTTAAAGTGTCGCGAATCACCTCCTAAAATTTTGTAACGAAATTCGCAATAGAACAAATCCATTGTATGTATTAAAACTCGATTATTCCAAAAATATTCAGAACTATATGGAAAAAAAACGAGTTTTGCGCAGAAAATCACGTTTTTACTTGCGAAAATCTGGAGATTGCTTGTCCGCAATGGATTTTTTTAAGTACACTACTTTGGCGCTCTGTGTAAATTGGATATTTTTAGTTTATTATACTATCATGTCCTCGAAATTATTGCTGAGAAAACAGATTTTCGAAAATGAACTTGTTTTTAAGCTTGATTTAGAGGTGGGTACCGATGAAAAATGTGTAACGGACCATGACTTCGTTAAAGTTCGGTAAAAATTAATTAAACACAAAATGCAACATGCGCATTTTCAATGATCGGCCTCTTTAATAGTTAAAATGTTTAAAATGTGTAAGTCTACAGAGCCTAAGATAATAACAGAAGCTGACGTCAACCCCTGGCCTGTTTTTATGATCTGAACGCTCGGCACAACAATGTTACCCACAATTTAATTTGCAATCCACAAAACCCACAGTTCTTGAAACCCATATCTCTTGATAGTGCAAAAATCACAATCAAAGACTAAATTATAAGTAAAAAATGTAATTCGATTGATTTCTGAAAACTCAACTCAATTTACCATGTATATGTTTTCCTAAATGTATGAAATATTTACATATGAAGATTGTACAAGAAAAGAAAATAACTAAAAATATAGTTTCATCTGAACGAATCTAGATTGTTGCGGGCTTTAATAACTGTGGGTTTAGAGTGTTAAGAGTATTTAAGTACGTAAGGATTATGGATTAAAGTGGTGTGTGGAATTTTTGAAAATGGTTTCATGCGAAAAAAATGTTTTGTTAAAATGACTAAAATTACAAAAAAAATATAGTGAATGCAATAGTATCTGTGAACATATTTTGCATGTCTTCTCACCAATAATTATTTTTAAATACGTAATGATTAATTTGAGTATTTTTTTAAAATATGAAATGGTGAAAGTTTGTATAAATTGTATAAATATACTTCATTTGAATTGTAACATATACGTATTAAGGGCCATAAATAATTTATTTTTTTGTGTTTTTTTTTGAAAATTTCAATATTTTTTTATTAAATTACCTTAGATTATAAAGTTATTCGGAAGTCACACTCCGCCAATGCTTGTACTCTTGTCGAACATCGTGCGGAGTAGCGTTATTGAATCGAGGCTTGTGTGTGTTCTGGCTCCGTCCTGTTGGAACCAGAAGTGAGCCATGTAATTTTCAGTCATTTCCGGAAACACACGGATCGTAACGGCGTTGACAGCCTCGTTCTCGAAAAAATACGGCCCGATGATCTTTTTGGCCGATACGCCGCACCAAACGGTCACTTTTTTATCATGGAGAGGCTCCTCGGATATCTCACAAGGATTTTGGTCGGCCAAGAGCGGCAGTTTTGCTTATGATTTTGAACCATGGAGCATGTTTTCGACCCATTTTTAACGATTTTTGCTCGTTGTATCGGTGTTACTTGTAATCTATTCATGGCACAAAATAGACTGAAATGACGCGTCGAACAAGCCATATATATACTATACTATATGTCAAAACGTCAAAAAATTGTCAAATGAGAGAGACTGAATCTGGGACATAAAAGTAAGTTTTCATACATGTTTGTTTAGGAAATAGAGGTTACATTTTCGTTAACATAAAATTTAAAGACTTGGAGAATGTTATAAAAGACATCGTAACAATCAATGCAAACCAAGTTATTCGGAAGTCACACTTCGCCAATGCTTGTACTCTTTTTTTCATTAATACCCCGTCCAAAAAAATTGTGGAAAAATATCAAGAGTCTTAGACTGAAAACTGAATCTCACGCCAATTCCTACAATATGATTTTAATTCTATTTTTTGATTGTCTCACTCCTTTTTCTAGTCAACAACAATTCAATTATAATTCTAGCACAAACATTTCTTTTATCAAGTCTCTGAAATAGACGCATATATTAAAAGCCCTTCTATCAATTAAGTCCGATGCCGTTGGATCTGATAATATACAACTTAAATTCTTAAAAAAAAATAATGCATACTATGCTGCCAGTTCTTTCTAACATTTTCAATTCCATTTTTTTAACTTCAACATTCCATTCAGCGTGGAAACACTCTATCATCTATCCCATACACAAAACTAAATCTCCCATAGCCTTAAAAGATGTGTTCTACCCTCGTTGTCCAAAGATTTCTAGTCTGATTTTTGTAAAAAAATTAATACTTCCTCGGCATTAACTAAGATATGAGTTGACATTTTAATTGGTTTTGAAATCTGAAATTACGGTTTTAGTTCATTTAGACTTCTCACAAGCTTTTCCGTCGGTGAATCATAACATTTTATTACAGAAACTGAAAGATGATTATAGGTTTTCGAAATCAGCTATCAAACTTATCCAATCCTACTTGAGCAACAGATGACAAATAGTTCGTGTAGTGTGTGTGTAGTGTGTTGGCTGGTCAAGTTTCAATAATATGACGTTTAATGCTTCTAAAACTCAGGCTATTGTTTTTCAAAAACCTGGCTCGGCCACTATTTCTTCTTAGTTGACTGAGAATGTTGAACGGATGTGCTAGCGCACTCTTAATGCCTCATTTTTGATACATTCTTCTTCACCCTTGATGCTGAATCGCTACGCAGACTGCAGGTCTGATTCAACGCTTGTGTACGCTATGTTCATAAACTTAAACGCATGGACAGTGTTTAACAATATGAATCTAGTTTGTTGGAAAAGCAACAGGTGTATCTACTTGAGAAAATTGGTTTAAATTAGAATGTCAGAAGTAGATGTATTGCAACGAACACAATCCAGATTTGCTGATTGGTCTTTTAGCATCACTGTCGCTAAACTTTAGAACTCGCTTCCTTTAAAAGCGAAAAGAGCTTTTAGATTTGTATAATTTAGGGCAAAAAGTTTTTGGCACTTTTCAGGGTTGTAGAGCGGGAGATTTTTTATACTTTTTTAAACATAAATTATTATTATTATTATTATTATTATTTAAAATTCTATATATAATTTTTTTTTACATTAAAGAAATCTATAGAAACTGTAGATGATGAAAAATGGAAGATGGTATTTTGGAGAAATATACCTCTTTCTTTATTTTGTCTTTCGATCATGTAGTTTAGTTTAGTTATGTGCATAAAAGTAGTTTGGTAAGGGTAATGGGATCGTAAGGTATTAGAAGGTAAAAGAAAGGGGCTAAGTATTTGTTTAGCATGTCTTTATATTAACACATTATTAATTATATTCTTCTCCTCCAGCGCCTTCTCAAAAATAAAAAAAGTATTAAAACTCAGGTGTATGTAGTGCGATAATTTTCGTTTTCGGTTCAGTGTTGACGTCCTGGAACATGGGGGGACTCCCGTTTTAATGTCCGATTTTCTATATAATATTGGCCTGTACTCACATCTTGAATTGTAAATTAGTTAGATTTTTTATAAATATTCGACTTTTTTAAGAACTAAATTTATAAATAAAAAGGCATATCCTAATAACTACCATTTATGCAACTCGTAGATAAATAGATACGGATAGGAAGAGAGAGATTTTTTACTAAATTACCTTAGATTATAATTGTTTAATATTTGTTTCATCGACTTAGTCGGAAGTCTCTTCCAAAAATTAGATTCGTTCGTGCATCTCAATCTCAGATTTCCTTATTGAACAATAAGAACTATCAGAAATCTATCAACATAACAATTTTACACTTTACTTTCAATACTTGAGGATGCAATTTACAGACGATTTCGTAATCGTGTAGCGCCTACAACTAAAACAATTCGACTCGACTTGAAGAGATAGAGACAGGTCTTACCTAGACCGACTCGAAGAAGCCATTCAAATGTGAATAATTCAAGTGTGGCGAAGAAGTCATCAACATCGACACAGAAACACGCTTCACAATTGCATATCTCTCGACATTCCCTAAAACGAATTTCCACCAAAAATTTAAAGTTTATTCCACATCAAAAGATTTAGTAACTAAATGCAAACAAGCAAAAATGGGTGTTATTGATACAGAACCCTCGTATTCTCCATGAAAAACCAGTCCGTCCAATTCCAATAAGCCGCATACATAGAGGCACTAAAAGACTAAATGCTAAGCATTGGTTTTAATACTATAAATTAATAAAATATTTAATATTAATAATGTATTATTGTTTATTTATTTCATATATTCTTAAAGTTGTTACATGACGATTAATTATTCGGCTAATCTACTCAAAAAAACAACATACGAACGGAAAGTAGAGACACACGTGTATGTAAGATGGACCAGGAATCAGGACATTTGCACGGACTCTGCACTCTGCAGCACAAGCACCTACACCGAAACGACATACCCAATTT
>JANSTU010012590.1:0-15154 GCA_027564075.1 Bolitophila hybrida | reverse complement strand
GGAACCTACTGATTTAAAGTGCTACATTCGAAAAACACTTCGGTCTGCCGGCCGGAATTGAACCGGCGACCTCCCATTAGCCAGGCCAACGTTAACCCACTCGGCTTCGTCCTAGTAACATTGCCCTTTTAATATCTATCTGATCTTTTGGGTTGGACCATTAAAGTACCTTTAAAGAACACTAATTGTAACTTAATATGATAAATAATTTTAAAGGACATTGAATTTTAGTGATAAATCTGACTAGAAATTTAAAGAACTCGAGGTTATTTTAATGTACCTCATTTGATTCTGAGATATTAGGAAATGAAAAGAACTGATGCCCATAGAAGTCGTCATAATATAATGAAAATCCTTTTCGATGTCCTTTTAATATCTATCTGAACTTTTCATTTGAAACATACAAATTACTTTTAAAGAACGCCAAATGTACTTTAATATTATAAACATTGACATTTAATTTTAGTGATAAATCTGACATACATTTTAAAGAACTCGGTGTACTTTTAAAGAACCTCATTGGATTATGATTTATTTATTTTATTATCAATTTTAATTTTTTTAGGATTTTTCATGCGAAAATCTCGTGTTTTAAAATTCCTAAATTTATACAATTTTCGGTATGGATACAGCAGATTGAATTTTAGTGATAAATCTAACTAAACATTTAAAGAACTCGAAGTACTTTAAAAGTACCGAATTTGATTCTGATTTTTTAGGAAATCTTCGTCATAGTATAATTCCTTTATAAGTCCTTTTCGATGTCCTTTAAATATCTAGTTGAACTTTTGGGTTGAACCATAGAAAGTACGTTTAATGAAAACTAAATGTGCCTGCATATGACAAATAATTGCAAAATATGATTTTCATGGAAAAGGTTTCCTGTTATTTTTTCTTTTATTTATTATGCAATAAATATATAAAGATGATCATTCAATTCAAAGATCTGAAACTTTTGTGGTAAAACTGATTAAAAGTTATACTCTAGGTACCCTTAAATAACCTTATTTGTTAATATTTATGAAAATTAGAAAATGCGCTTATTATAAATATTCATATTCTTCCATTTTAACTAACCAAATACGTATATACCTTTTAGATACGCCCCCCCCCCCCACAAAATGGTTCAGAACACTCCGACGCATACCGTTCCCGAGGAACTGTACAATCTAACGCAACTCGCTGACGTCACACTGGCCGCTGGAAAGCTAAGCACCTGTCATCTGCCCAGCATTACAATCGCAAACTATCCCGATGATAACGTTAGAGAAACTCCATGTCTTCCACCAAGCAGCCATCATCGCAATCGTTTACGCGAATCAACATTCTTGGCGTACGACGACGATGACGATGACATTCTGGACCATAAACTAAACTCTGTTATTCGTAGTACGCCCGCAGTAGGCACAGGCAGTACCATCTATGCGTATAGCAGTGTTGGTGGTGATCACAAACCAGCCGGTTGTTCAACCTCTTCGTCAGAGGATGATTCTGTTTTCAATTATGCTCACAAGATATTTGACAAGCGAAAACTGCGTGAGTTAAGTCTGCACTCGGACGATTCGGACTATGCGGAACGTATTGGTGGTGGTCAGAATTTGTTTGCTGATGCACACGGTCCAGATGAGAGTCTCTTCTCGAGTGATACAGAGAGTTTGGGATGTTTAGACGAGGGATGCTTGGCCAGTGGTGAAGGGACCGATGGCGATGTGCACGTGTGTCCAGAATGTGGTAAAAAGTACTCGACCTCATCGAATTTAGCACGTCATCGACAGACGCACAGGTAAATAGAAGAATAAAATCTTTATAGAATTTGATGATAATATGTGATTTTGATTTTTAGATCTCTGATGGACAAAAAGGCACGCCGGTGCCCACACTGTGACAAAGTGTATGTCTCCATGCCGGCATTCTCGATGCACGTGCGCACCCACAATCAAGGCTGTGAGTGCCCACACTGCGGCAAACGCTTCTCAAGACCATGGCTACTGCAAGGACACATTCGAACGCACACAGGTAATATACACTTAGCAACACAAGAATCAAAAAGAAAATTAAATTTTAATCATCTTCTCAGGTGAAAAACCCTTCCAATGCGCCATCTGTGCAAAAGCCTTCGCCGACAAGTCCAATTTGCGTGCACACGTCCAGACACACTCAAACACCAAACCACACACCTGTTTGCGTTGCGGCAAGTCATTCGCCCTGAAGTCATACCTGTACAAACACGAGGAATCCTCTTGCATGCGCAATCAGTCCAAATCACCGGACAAAGATCGCATCATGCCAGTGGTGAATAGCAGTCGACCACAACGGCGACACCATCATCGTCACCACCAGGACACCACAAAATCGGCTAGCCCAAAATCATCGCCAAGGCACTTCAAGAGGCGAGCAAGTCGTACTACACATGACACTGAGCTAAAAAACAACTACTCCGAGCAGTTCCATGATACGATGCCCAGTTCAATTGTTATGGATGCTGGCTCCCACAAGTCCTACATTGATCTGACGACGCATCATCAACCAAAAGCAGAATGTTCAACAGAATCATTTTCAAGGATCAGCGTTATTCGTAGTGCGGCTGCATCACCGGCGCCAAGTGCACGATTTGATAATATTGCCTACTACCAGGAGAAACCGATGGACTTTTCGCCGAAGGGCAAGTGTCAGAATAGTTTTGAAATGAGCCGTAACTATGCGATTGTGGCGTAGAGTGAGGCCTGTGGCGAAAGGCCTAAACTAGAATGTAAGAATTGTAAATAGACAGATGTTTTCTGTGAATCATGATACGGTGCTGCAATAATTTTAGTTTATATTTGCTAATGTTAGGATAAGAAAAGTAGGGTTATATTTTATTGGCAAATTCAATTCATGTGAAAATTAAGTCGACAAATTTAGCCAGGGTGATCCGAAAGTCCGAATGAGCTGTTTTGTTGCTGTTGCTCAAGAAATAAACATAATCTTATTAATAACTATATACTATACATGTAAATTATTATCAAAATATTTTAGCTCTTCGTAACTTTTTAATTATAATATAATAAAAAAAAACATCTTATACTTAGACATTGTACATTTTCCAAAATCACGCATACAGACAAATACCAAAAAAGAAATATTTCTCTATATAGTTCTAAGATTACATATAATCTGCATATTCATTTGCAAACACCTTGTGATAAAAATTAGAATAAAACACTAAACCAAAAAAAAAATTAAATAAAAAATTCAATTGTGCATATAAAAAATAAAAAAGCTTAGAGAACAGGACCAAGCCAGATAATTTAGGAAAAGTAGCTTCTATAAACTATATTATAGATTATTTTTTATTTTTTCGTTTGTAAAATATGTTAATAATGCAAAATATGCAAATTGGACGAGATTGTCTAGTCTTTCGCTTTTAGTATTTTCTGTTGAGTTCGCCATAGAGACAACCTAAAAGTTTGTACATATTTTTTAGTTTTACAGCAATTTTAAGTTATATTATGTATATCGCAATAACTATTATATAATCTAGCAATAGGGCCGGAAATGGTGCAATCTTAATAGTATTAGTTGATATCATTATTATTCTAGGGTTATTTATAAATTAAGTACCAACAAAACAAATATGCATATGTGACCATGAAATGTCCATATTTTGCCCATAAAGCATTTGCTGCACACAAAAAGTTGACATATTTACCCTTTTAGAAGTTAAGTGATCAAATAAATTAAGTAATATGCAATATAGAAATGGAACAATTAATTATTATCGTAAATATATGCAAATATTTTATATATATAGAACATAGAAGACTAAGTCTGCGCTTTTATAGATAGTTTATGCACGAAAACATGAACTGTTAGTACGCATTTAAAAAGAGAGGGTTTTTTCTTATACCTTTAGTTATTATACAATATCCATAGCGTAAGTTTCTTTATTTATATATATACACAAATACACACTTTTTTCTATTAGTTTCTTTTGTTGTAATATTGTTTAATTTTGTACATAACATTTTACAATAAAAAGAAAACACAAAAGCATTGAAATCGTTTACTCGATTAAATAATAAATTATTGCCAGCATAATCATCATTACCCAATTTTAAGTTATGCCCGCTGCCACAGAGC
Organism: Bolitophila hybrida; assembly: GCA_027564075.1. Taxonomy (NCBI): domain Eukaryota; kingdom Metazoa; phylum Arthropoda; class Insecta; order Diptera; family Mycetophilidae; genus Bolitophila; species Bolitophila hybrida. The sequence continues at coordinate 11,035 of JANSTU010012590.1, read as the reverse complement.
ATTAAACTGGTCCAAGCAGCTTATTTAAAAATGCCATAAGGGCGCTCACAAACTCAAGTGAGATAACTCAGATAATCCTATAAGTGGGTAATGGTTAAAAAAATATTATCACACCAAAGGCGAATACTATTAATGTATAAGGATTAAAGACAACGCGCATCTTCTAAAACTTCAATAATAAAAAACTATCTGAGAACTACAGTAACCCAGGAAAAACTTGTTAATTTGTGAAATATATGAAACAAAATATTTAGGTATAGGAAGCAATATTTTTATAATTATAATATTGCTATATTTGAGGCTTTATTTTTCTCTTACTCGACTGTATTGACTGCACAAAATGCGGTAGGATATGTGTGTGCGTGCCAGCCAAAATTAGGGTATGTGCCCAAAGGTCAGGAGCTTTAGTGCCAGCCAAAAATATGGCGCCCGTGCAGCAATTTAGAGTTACAGCAATGAGCTGCGGCGTGGGTTAATGTTTCTCCAAACCGTGAACACCAAACACCATCCGCACGAGCCAATGTGCTCATGAGTTAAAATGATGAGCCTTTGGCTTCAATTTCTTAAAATCCCCTCTCTCTCCTCGCTCTCTTCGTACTCGATGGAGGGGGTTTCCGTCTATGGGACACGATCCACAAGGCTGGGATCAGGGATTTTCAACCTTGACAAATCTATTTTGTTTTAGTTGTGTTTGTATTTTTCTGCGTAAGTGTTTGTGTCTTCATAATTATCGGGATGATTCGATATTAAATTTTTTAAAATGGTCTTTGATTTTTAATTATTATTATAGCCCTTTTTGGCTAAGCTAAAGCGTCTCATAAAAATGTTTTGTGGAAAGTGAGCGCGCTTTCAAAACTTCGGCGGCAACCCGCGACCTTCACACAATTTGCTCTCTTTCCACGCCTTTGGCGTGTTACTTGGAATCAAACCTCGACGAAACCCCGGCACATAACAATATATACAAGAAGATTACGCCTATTGACCTATTATTAAAAAAATACAAGATATTTGATAGACAAAATATTCAGCGACTACTAAAAAAAATATCGGTGGCACGACAATTACCCGAAAATTCAATTCCCCGAAAATTATCAAAAAAGGAGAAAAAATTACACATTATTTTCAAGCAAATGACGTGAAAGGGCTAAAGTAGTTAGGAAGTTAAGGGTGAAATCATGTTTTGAGTGTGAATGTTTTATATAGCATTAAAGGTACTGTAAATACCTATTTAACATAAAAAGAAAAAAGAAGTTATGTGTACAATTATTTTGAGGCGATTTGCGACCTAAAATTGTTTACATGTTACCAGATCGATTATAAATATATGTGCAGTCTAGGGTGGATTACGGGTGTATGGAGTTTATTAAAACTCAAAAATTAAATAGGCCTGTATATGCAGAAGATGGGAAAAATTAAAAAAAAATTAAGTTTTGACAATTTGCTATTTTTTCGAAATAAGTTACTTAATCTAAGTTAACTTGTCACCCGATGGTTTAACCTCAAAAATATGTTTGAAGTGATTATTGGAAAAGTGGTTTTCAAAAAGTTGTCCATACATGTTTTTCTGAAAAAATATGTTTTTCTGAAAAAATATGTATTTAAGAATCTACACGGTGAAAAGAAATAATTCATTTGTTATTTTTTGTTTTATTATTAAAACCCATATAACTCAGAAACCGTTTGCAACAATAAGAGAAGTATTATGCCACCTTTTATATTCACAAACTGACATCAATCCTCCACGACCAGACTTTCTATCAGTTCCGAACCAAAGGAACAATGGAATTGACGACATGATGATCAAATGGATGATCAACATGCTGCAAAATCGTACGATTTGCTGCGACTCTAAAGGAGTCAATCTACAAGCAAAAGTTGTACAAGGATGTACATGTGGTGTCTAGTAATAGATGGACTACTTAAAGTCCCAAGCAGCTTAAGGTACTATACAATTGGCTTTGCCTATGATATAGCAATCCTCATATCCGGAAAGGTTGAAAACACAATTATATATGTTATGCAACAAACATTAAGAATTGTAGAAAAATCGTGTATTGACAACCAACTGTCTGTTAACCCCTCAAAAACAGCACTGGGTCTCTTCTCACATACCTTTCAATGAAAAACTAAAGCTCATAGCTCATAACTTCTTTTCAACAAACATATTGAGTCAAAGACCTTCATTTGTTTATAGTAGGCGAGTAGGTGAAGCTACTCTAACTGCACTACGCATGTTGGACAATAATGAATGGATCAGTACTGGTACAATAATCCTTACAAAGTCGTCATTCATAGAGAGATATCTGTTTATCAAAACTAACAACATAAAACCGCTATACTCTTTTGATAAATCTTTTAAGATTATCATACCCAAAAGGGAAGAATAGCAGAATGAAAGCCACTTCACAGAAAGTGGATCTACTATCTTCACCGATGGCTCCAGAATGGACGGCCAATCAAGTAGAGTATAGAAAATATAAAGCTTCATATACCACTTGGAAACTTTGCAACAGTATTTCAAGCAGAGATACATGCGATTCTTCTAAGTGGACAAATCCTTCTTGAAAAACAAATAACAAACAAAACTTTACGTTTCTTTTCTGACAGTCAAGCAGCAATGAAAGCTATTGACACAAACTTAAAAAGATCGAGTCTGGTAAAAGAATGTCAGTCCACACTTGATATTTTAGCCCTACTAATTCAGTAGAGCTCTTCTGGATCCCAGGCCACTCAGGCTTTCTGGGAAACGAAATTGCCTATGAATTGGTAAGAAAAGGGTCCAAAACATCTGTAACCTGCTTTGGGAATCTCCCGTTCATACAGGGGAACTACAGACACACATGAATAAACTTCATACACTGAAATGGGAGTCACTTGATACGTGTAGACAAGCTAAATCTAAATTTAGTAAGCCTAACAAAAGTGACTCTCTTTTCTTAATTAACACTGGCAAATGTAAGCTTAAAAAATTGGTAAATATACTAATAGGTCATTGTAATAGAAACTACCTCCACAAAATCAGAGCTATAGATTCGCCATTATGAAGAGGTTGTAACATGGACAACGAAACACTGTAACACTTTCTCTGTCAGTGCCCAATGCTCCAAAGGAACAGAACTGTTCCCCTAGACACACCAGTGGCTCACTGCTTTCGTTGAGAGCACAAACTGGTTCACCGCAGAAGATCACGGCGTTAAATAATAAAATTAAGTTGCGTGCCACGAAATTCTGTGTTTTTCGACTTCAAAATAAAATCTATCTATCTATAAAAAATACAACCGCGCTTTAAAGTAGTAAACGGTCAATTTAATTAGGCATTTACAATAAATTATATATTAATACGAAATTATGGCCGATTGAAAATGGTCATATCTTTCCCGAAAAATTTTGGACGGAGTATTTATGAACGCTAGGTTATCTATACATTATGCTTTGAATTCAGCTTTCATCAAAAGCTGAGGGACATAGGAATTCAATATCTGTTTTCAGACGGATACGATTAGTCCTATATATTATATATATGTTATACAGTGGTCGAAAAAATGTAAGCCGCAAACTCATTTTACCGAAAAAATAAAGTAAATTGAATGTTTTTCCTCTTATATTTGTCAGATTTATTACCAACACATACGAATATTTCACAAAAATATCTAATCAAAATTCTTCAGTTTTTTTTTCTTTTTCGATTTTTTGTATAAAAAAAGTGTAAATAATTTTAGCCGCACTCTCTGTTTCATGCTCTTTGAATCTCTGATCAGTGTTGAAGTGGTTTACCGTCATGCACCTTCTTGACAGTGTTTGTTCAATTTGACAAATCTCAAATCCAATCGATTAATAATGGGACACGGAAAACGAGTAACAGCGTCTGAAAATGACAAAATTTCCACTTAAAAAGATTACACACCGTCAAATAGCCAAAGAGGTGAACCGAAATGAAAAAGTACAACGGTCGTTCGTCAACCGTATCAACAGCGCAAAAATGGCTTTTCGGCGTGTCCAACAGATTTTAAGCGGTTCTAAGCTCTCTACCAATAAACCAATGCTGTCGCCAACCAATATTGTGAACCGCAAAAAGATCGCGTTGGATCACATTCATATGACAAAGCCAGTGTCACAAAATATTTTTTTCGGGTGAAAAGAAGTTCAATTTGGATGGTCCAGATGGATTTGCTTACTATTGGCACGATTTACGTACCGAAGAAAAGATTTTTAATTTGTAATTCTGGGATGGCAATTTTTGAAAAATATGCCGTTGTTATTTATTTTTCATCAGAATGAAAGCAATACGGTACCAGGAGATATTTGGCTCTCATTTTCCAGCATAAGGTTACGAATGCGACGGTTTAGTCAGGCTATTATAAGAAGACAACGCCACAATACATGTGGCCAAATTTGACCGATTTTGAACAGCGTGGAATAAACCTTTTTGACAATTGGTCGGGCAAATCACCTGATATGAAAAATCTTCAATGGCTTTATTCAACATAGTTATAATGATTCGATTTAAACTAAACATGCGCCGTTTTGACGGATAACTTCTGCCCATTTTGACGGCAATTTCATAATTCCACGATTATAGAAATCCTTATCCCTATTGGCAAAAAACTCAGACAAACAATTTTCTCAAGCCTCCCTTGAGGCCAGCTTACTATTGCGAAGAGCGTTTTGCATTGCCTGGTGGGTGCGATAGGACATCCCATCCGAGCTCCTGGAGCTTCTGGCGGGTCTGCCTAGCGTTGTCTTGATGGAAGACAACAATCTTCCTATTGGCCAATTCTGGACGCTGCTAGTCGATCGCTTTTAAATTTATTTTCTGATGCAACCAGTGCAATCAACAACCACACACCTACCACTGATTGCAGCCTTGATTGCGAAATGACACAGGACCGAAGGACTAATACAAAAACTTTCCTTAAGGGCTATTACTCGGCTTCTATATGGGAGACCGATTAGCCTGAATATAAACAAATCTGTCTTAGCGGTTCAACAAAGTTCATTAAGAAAAAAGATGAAAAAGATCAAAATTAAAATTGGTTCCGAAGTTGTATAAAGTATATCGGTATAACAATCTCAAAAAATCTGTAATTCACCTTATAAAAGCCACCTCTACCATCCATAATAATAAGTTCTGATTTCAGTTGTATAAAAGACCAAATAATAACATTTAATTATACTACACTTTTTTCCCATCTTGATCAAACTCCTAAAAACAAATCAAACCAGAAATAAACCGTCATTATTATTTTTTTTAAATAAAATCATGATATTTACTTTGTTTCGTTATAATGAGCATTACCAACAGGTTTATTGTTGCGTAACACCTCTAAGCTAAAGGAAAATAAAACCTCAGTCCATGAGATGATTGCGTATGTGCGTGAGACATACGTCTTAAAATTTGATTGCATCCCTGCGCGACAAGGTGGATTAATGAATAGAAAATAACGAATATTATATAAAACGCATATAGAATAAACATATATACAAGTTCATATACCTATAGGACTATATATATTGTATACGTACCATAAGAAAAGGCAGGCGTGTAATTTCATATAGACACGCATGTAAAAAAAACGGCCGTACATAATATCCATGCTTTTTACGAGTTTTAAAGTTTAAATCCTTTGTAGCCTGTCTGAAGGCATATTACAAAAAAACTGGTTTTAAATGCAAACGTAAACATAGACAAGAAACACGGACATAGCTTTATATACACGACAAGTAAATGCGTTCCAAGGATAATGACGATGACGATGCGATGACCGTTTATTGTATAATTTCGAATCAAAAGGATTATTCCACCGATTTGTTCGGGATGTGTGCACTGTTGGAAATAATGTACATTTTTTTATTGTGCTTATAGTTCCTTTAATGGAATCAGGTGTTCAACTTTATTGGTTTTTCAATATGTAGGGTAAGACAGGATGATGGGAAAGAGTTTGAGTTCAATCAAGTGATCAATGGGATTTAATTAAAATAAAAAAAATATATAATGCCTCCAATGTACACATTTAGAAAAACCAGTCTTGATTATTTAACGATCTATCAGTTTGGATGAAAAATATAAATTAATAATATATACAAAATACCATCATTAATTTGAAAATACAATAAGCAACGCATGCCAAATTGCATTCAACACATATTACGTTAACGGTTTACAATCCATTTTCGGACAACGTCCTGCAAATGTGCATGTCGGACAGCTTGAACCAGTTTATCCGAATTATATCTATATATTTTCCCTTTTTATAGTGTCGTCTGTCAGATGCGCACACTTCATTTTATATAATATAACTAGTTAAATATAGTATACTCTCTGAGCGGATGTTTATGACCTTATATAGCCGCATTTACACAAAAGTGATCCTTTGCGGAGAGAAATTCTTTTCTATGATTTGGCACGCTTCTTGAAATTACCAATGTTACGGAAAAGTTATGTATATACTCATTTCGTTGTGATATTGTTATATCTATAGAACATATGGAGCAATTTGTTCGGGACAGTATATTATATGTGTGTGTGTGTTTATATTTATGAAGGTTCTTCAGGTAGAGTGCTTAACATGAGATTTAAGTAGTTGAGCAAATAATGTGGATTGGATTTCACTTAAGTTGATAGGTCAATTTTAAAGATCCTACATTTTTTTAATATCTAATAATATATTTAAAAATAAAATAATAAAATATCTACGTTTAAAATAATATTTGTTTATGTTAAACATATTGATCTCATTGGATCTTGTAATTCCTTGTGGTACATAAGTCGCTATTCTGTAATTGTATTGTTGTTTCAAGTCAATCAGCCCATCTTATTGGGAAAAGAACTCAAAGTTGGACTACAAAAAGAAAATTGAAATTTTAAATTAATTAATGGGGTTAATAGGGTGAAGGGCTTTTGGGATATCAATCGATAAGTAATTTAAGTCTGTCAGTAATATTAGAGTGTCTGAAATAAAAAAAAAGTGTAAATTAGATAGGTTTGTCTATACATGCAATGATATATTGATATTGAATATAACAAATGGCGGTTTTACAAAGCAAATTGAGATTTGGTAACGGATTTATGGCCCTGCTTATAACATCGAATAGATGTTAATATTTTCAATTGATTTTTAATTGGAATGTGACAAAGATTGCATAACCCAGTATCTGTATCTCTGTTGTGAAGCAAGATTGACTGACTTGAGTTTCGGATTGACAAAACATAATGGTCGCTACCGCTATCGTCGCCGCCGATTATTTTTTTTACGATTTTGCTATTATTCAACCTTAGCTACGGCCTTAGTTCTTAGTTCTTCTTTTTCCCGAGATATTGGGACGTCATTTTGTATTTCAAGAAAATAATGAAGATGAATGATGCACTCATATGATTTTTGTAATTCAAGATACTTCACATTCTTATTGCTGCAGCTTGTATGCAGTTGGTTTTGACGCACATCATCCATATGTCGCAACAATCTGTGTCTGTAATATTACCGCATTTGTGCAATGCTAATTTCGCTCATTTGGTCAAACCAGGTTAGGATGCCTGGACTGGTGAAGAATGCCTTATGCTACGTGTACACATATTGACAAAATGTCAAATAACTTGCCGAATATTGTCAAGTCAAGTGTAAACACCCGTCAAGCCATATCAGGTTTTGGATTGACAGGCTTGACAACTGACAAATATGCCGGTAGAATTCGTCAATCAATTTGACAGTCTTGACCGCTTGACGGAATGCGGTCAAATCGGTATCTAGCCCAGTTTTGTTTTTTTCCTGTGAATATCGTTTTATGACGCAATCTCATTGTTTGTTTGGCGCAATAGATTTTGTGTTCAGCTGATATTTTGTTTTATTTGAATATGAGTGGAATTGAGAAGAAAAAACGTACTCGAACTTGCGGAAAAACACGGGAGAACGAGGATGTAATAAAATTAATCGAATATTTTGAGCCCCGCAAAGACCGCAGTTTGCAGGATGGAAAGGAATTTTATCAATGTTTCTATTTAATCCTATAGGATTATTTGATCCTGTTTGATGTAAAAATAATAAATGAATTATTGTAAAAGCAGCTACAATGAAAGGTAATAAAAAGTGAATTGTAAAAAATCGACACAATTACATGATGGAAATTGCGGGAATGCTAGGGCGGGAAAAGAATGAAATTGATGCAAAATGGAATGCTTTACGAACATCTTTTATGGTAAAAAAATACTTGATTTGAAATAAATTCTTCGAATTTATTGATATTAACGTAATTCATTTATTGATTTTATACATTCTGTTCTTATTTTTTTAGAAAGAAGAAGTAAAGAGGAAAAATACGAAGAGTGGTCAATGTAGTAGCGATGTATATAAGACCACATGGGCATTTTTGATGCAATGAAATTCATTGCAACTAACTACAACAAATACAAAGACAATAACGCTGTCCAATTGGTGCTGCCAATTGTTGATATTGCCATGGAACTTCTCCGTGAGTGGACATGAAATTTTTTTGAGGGCTTCTCGAACAGCGTTTGCATTATCTGGCGCTCGACCATCGGGTAGCGTTGACAATTCGCGGCGCCAGTTACCTTCGACTTCAATTCTATTTTCAATACGATCCAAATCGCCAGGCTGCACGTTTACTGAATTTCGATCGGATAAACAAACACAAACAAACACCCTTTGTCAAACAAGCAAACTGACGAAATTTGACATTTTGTCAATAGGTGTACACGTAGCATAATGTGCTCAAAAGAATTGCGAACTTTCCAAATGTCATCGGAGCGATCGATTGAACTGATGTCAAGATAAGTAGCCATTAATGTATAATAAGTTTGATAAGTTAAGTAAGTTCTTATTTACTTTGTTTAATTTCCCATTTTTTTGATTCTATCGCCAATAATCTCATAAAAATCTATCTAACACATAGAACTCAAGTTGTGACTATTGAGAATTATACTTCATCTCCTCACCTTATCTATTATATATAGAGGGGTAACTCAGGTATCTATTCTCCGACCTTTGCTATTTTCTACGATCATTAATACCATTCAATTTAAACAACTAACTTTCTTTTCCTGTCACCTTTATGCATATGACATACAGTTAGTCAAATATGTATTTTTACAGCATATATTTACAATAAATTTTCATATTATTCATCGTTGAAGCTGACATACATCCCCAGACCATAATACTACCACCACCGTGTTTGACTGTAGCAGACAAATTAATCTTATTAAGATCTTCGGTTACGCCAAACTTTTGATTTCCCGTCCGAACCGAATCTGTTATATTTGCTTTCAATTAGTTAAAATAACACGATTCCATTGGCTTATTATTATTATTATTATTATTATTATTATTATTATTATTATTTATTATTTATTATTTTAGCGTAGTCGAATCTTTTAACTTTAGTTTTCTGATTATATTTCAATAATTGTTTCACTAAAAAAATGAATATTAGTATTATTTAAGCTAATTGTATAGTTTTGGTGTTAATAATATGTGGTTTTTGTATTTACTTCTTCAAAAATTGCAACCTAAGGTATTTCCAGTACATACTTAACACTTGAAATGATCATAAAGTACTGTGTACTGTACTTATCAGCCGTTAAAAGAAAGTGATTTTGTGTATTTTCAAACAGCAATATAACCTCATCATGCTAATCCTATATTTGCAAATAAATGACTTAAGATTAACTTTTTTCCAAATAATTTGTTTGTTTAATAATTGAATCGCTGAGAACTAATCAATAACTTAAAAAAATATGTCATACATGTTTCAAAACTGATAAAATATTATTAAATAAAAAAACTGCACTATATACGAGTATATATACAAATGGGAGCCAGCAATTTTTGTACATCTTGCAGTTGTCAAATAACCTTCAAAAATCGACCACCAGGCTAGTTGACAATATTATGCCTATAGTCCTGATAAAATAAATAAAAGCATTTCCAGCGAATGTCGACGTGGCAAATTTGACATTTTTGAATTGTAAGCGCTGTCTCGCACTTTATGTGTATGTATTAGTGTGGTATTCGTTTGCTTTGTACAGTGGCGTGCTGTGATAGACTGCATTCAGTGGTTTGGCACGTTCTATATATATAGGAAATTAAATATCTTTTGTTTTGGCAATATATAATAATTATTACATTGTATGATTTCACGGTTCTATTAAACACTAATAAAAAACAATAAGCATGTATAATTTTTATACACACAAAATTTGCCCCACAGACAAAAAAAGAGGCGGGTCCTTGATATGAATACTTACTAGGAAACACATATTGTGTGCGCAAACTATATTATGGATGCCAATGAGCGGACACTTTCTAAATGACAGTTCCATTCTATAGTATTCTGTGCATTGACAATTAATACAATCTGAACAACCAATCACGAAGGCAGTATTTCTTTCCACTGTCAACGCGAGTGCTGTCAACGCCTCATGCGCTGTCACTTTCCGCTTACATGGAGATCTAGCTTAAAGTATTTATTGTATCCTTCTAGTGATTACTTAATTAATATTTTAACCTTGAATTTACTACCTATTACATATATATAATAAATTTATAAAAAGGCCATTGAATATTTGACCTTTTTCAAATAATGTCGTATCTGTAGGAGTCTATGCTACAGCTACTGCTTGCAATACTTTTGAAGTTCTTTCTAACAAGCCCTCGAAGCAATAACGCTGGGCGGTTGAATATTTCGCGTAATACAACAAACATGCCACAGTTTGTGGCAGGTATCGCAAAGTTATCTCTCCTAATAGGCACCGAAAACGAATTTTAAGAACGCCATTTGTTCGTTCAATACAATTTTGCATTTTCGGTGCTGTATATTTAAGCAATCTTCGACAGTACCTTCTACAGGGTTTTTAGCTATGAGCCACGGTTCCAAACGATAGCCATTGTCGCCTGTATAGTATATACATAAATAATAAATAACACATGACTCAATAAGTCCGTAGGATGACACATAGATGGCGTTGCTATGTAATAATCCATATGATTTGTAGGAAGTACCAAACTTAAAAAGATATCTGTCA